>JARPMJ010001299.1:35000-173445 GCA_033366665.1 Phoxinus dragarum
GTGTGAGAGAGAGAGAGATCTTCTGCAGCTTGTGTGTGTTTGTGTGTATGTGTGTGTGTGTGTGTGATCTTCTGCAGTTTGTGTGTGTGTGTGTTTGTGTGATCTTCTGCAGCTTGTGTGTGTTTGTGTGTATGTGTGTGTGTTTGTGTGATCAGCATGCTAATCATGTTAGCACAATGCTAACAACATTTTAATCATGTTAGCATCTTGTTAAACATGCAAGGAACATGATGATTGTGTTAGCATCATATTAGAAACATAATTATCATGTTAGCATCTTGTTTAAACACATGCTAATTAGCATGCTAATTAGCATCATGCTTGCAACATGTTAATCACGTAGCATCTTGCTAAAGAACATGGCAGCAGTGTAGTTTCACACGGCAAGCACCACTCATTCATTAACTTCACTCATTAGCATTAAACTTTGTATTGTTAGAAAACCAGTCATATATGATAATGGTCGTGGTTTTTCCCTGAGATGGGAGAAATAAGGATTTAAGTGTTTCACTTCCTGCTTATAATGATGTAAAAATTGTTATTTTGCATCATTTTAACCAGGAAGTCACATTTCATTGAATAGTGTATGAGACTACAAACACCAGCTCCTCATTATTCCAGCGGGTGGGACCCACTCACCTTACAGGCCTATACAGATCAGGGGCGGGACCCACTCACCCTACAGGCCTATTACAGATCAGGGGTCGGGACCCACTCACCCTACAGGCCTATTACAGATCAGGGGCGGGACCCACTCACCCTACAGGCCTATTACAGATCAGGGGGCGGGACCCACTCACCCTACAGGCCTATTACAGATCAGGGGCGGGACCCACTCACCCTACAGGCCTATTACAGATCAGGGGGCGGGACCCACTCACCCTATAGGCCTATTACAGATCAGGGGGCGGGACCCACTCACCCTATATGCCTATTACAGATCAGGGGGCGGGGACCCACTCACCCTACAGGCCTATTACAGATCAGGGGGCGGGACCCACTCACCCTACAGGCCTATTACAGATCAGGGGGCGGGACCCACTCACCCTACAGGCCTATTACAGATCACAGTGGGTGGGACTAAACTTACAGAAACTAAAATAAATATACGCCATCTGGTTGGAAGCTATCAAACGCTTATGGAGTCAGATGGAATTTACGAGAATGGTCTGAAGGAACTACAGTAGTTTTATAACATATACCATGGTCACTTTTGGATTGATTTATTACCCCCTGCCCTGTCACAAATGATTGACAGGGAATCTGTGTCTCCAGAATTTGTTTCTGATTTATGATGGGGTAACGGCGTCAGCGTGTCTAGTAACTATGGCGCCGCGTGACGTGTGACGCGGCCGGAGGTGTTGACCGGGGAATTTTGAAGAGAGGTGTCAGCAGGCTTCCTGGTGCTTTATTGCCTTTGTACCTGAGCCATAGGTGTTATGACTGTGTGTATTATGTCTGCTGCGCTGTCGCGAGTTCGCACTTCGACAGAAGCTGCGTGTATAAATTTGTGTAGGACGCAATGTCAGTTACAGAATCGAGCAGAGCAGTGCAGATCGTGTCAGCGCTTCGGTTTATTTTCCTTGTTCTCAAACAATATTCCAAGGTAAATTGTGTTGCTGGAAACGCGAGTGCAAGAAGATGGATGCCTTGTCTTAACAGTAAGTGTGTTTTATTATTTAGTAATATTATTAAGAAACATTATTTATTTATGTGAGAGTCATTGTTCTATTGGGGTTGCTTAAGGTTTAAAATCTGCGCGCTTCAGGTGACGCTGCTGGAGTCAGCCTCGTCGATCTGTTGACGAACTTAATTTCCTCAATCAAGCGAGTGGTACGTCGGCTATAATTATGATTTGTGTTTAAATGTTAGTCTACATATTGTGTGTTTTATAATCAACGCTTTATTTATTTATAACAGGAGGTACTGGTACTCATCAGCGGTCTAGTAACGTTAGGCATACAGCGCGTGCATCTTTGCGAGAGAGCGCGGACGTCATTGCACCCGGTAAGTGTTGTGTATGCTTATAGCGAGACTGACCCATTTGCGTTTTGTCTAAACACATGTTTCATTTGTTGTTTATCATTTTTTACCAGCCCAACCGAACGGAAAACCATCACAGCGTTAGTGCATACGGCTCCCGCGTGATATTGCACACAACGAGCCCCTCGGTGAGTGTATAATTGTAATTCGACTTTATCAATCGTTATACTGCTATTATGTGTTATAATGTCTTGTTGAATTTAGTTTAAAAAACTTTCTTATGTGTATTTCCAGAAGGCTTATCAAACCTAGTGAACAAGGTTGCATCTGAATCTACGGATAGGCTTGTGACGACAAAGGATAGATCGGCTGGTTTAGTGGCAAAACCAAAAAACAAACTCAACGTAAAGCCCCAGCGGTGACCTGTGCAAAAGCAAAAGGACCGTTTGATGACGTTGGGAGAGACGGGCATTCCGGACCACAGACATCGGCACAGAAGAAGCCAAGACGATCTGTTAAAAGTATGTAAACAAACAATGTTGTTTGATTGAAATCAGTTCATTCTAAATTAGATGCAAATAAGCTACCAGAGTACGATAATGTTTTATTTGGATGTGATAGTGAGAGATCGTGTGTGTGTGTATGTGGGTGTATGTGTGTGTGTGTGTGTGTGTGTGTGTGTGTGTGTGTGTGTGTGTGTGTACAATGTGTTAGTTTCAGAACTGTTGTTGACACATGATTTGTTTATAAACAGGCACATCTCTTAGAGTGTGGATTTATTTATAATTATTTTACTGTATGTATTGGAGTGATTTTTGTAAAAGTGTAGACTCTTTTCATACACTCCTTTATAAACAACCATGTTGAAAAAAAAAAAAAAAAAAAAAAAACATGCAAAATGTATGCATCATGCAATGCATACATACTATTTTTTAAATTAATATTATTATTTTTTCTCAACAGAAGTGGTCGTGAATGACAATGCAGTTCCTGATATAAACGACGTTCAGAGCTGGAGTGACGACTGATAGAAGCATGGGATGACTGCGTGTTTACAAGTGACCCCTAAAGAAACCCTGCAGTCTGTTCCATCCAGCGAGCGTGTGGTGGCTGTGGTAGAGTCAGACACTGATGAGCTGCCTTCAAATCAGGAGGCTTTCAGACGGGAATCACAAGCCAATATAGACAATCAACAAATAATTGGTCTGATACAGGACTCTGTCAAGACAGCGTTGAACGCCTTCGAGGTACGTTTTAACGAACGCATTAATGCTTTTGAGAGACGCTTAGATGCTTATGAGAATAAGCATAATGATCGTGAACATTCCTACGACGGCTGGACAACAACAACAGGACATTGCTATTAAACAAGTCATAGCAGCTCAGCGGTTGCATAGCAAAAACTATCCAACAAGTGGTCAGAGATCAAGGTCTGTCTGTGGAGCTGTTAAAGCAGATCGTACTCAACGCTTAAAAAGAAACACGGGTGAGTTGTGAATGTTTTTATATATTATGTGTTTTTGTGTGTATTTTCTTCTACATTAATCCCAACATTGTGTGTATTTTTTTAGCATTGGTGTATAATGACTGATTAGCTAGTTTTTCTTTTTTCTCGCTGTATAGATGTTGGTTTTTATTTTCCGTAGTTACTTTAATTGTAAACCTGTCAGTGATTGAAATAAAAATTAAAAACTAAATCTGTTTTTAAAAAAAAAAAAAAATGGCTAAACGTTGTTGGGGAGTCAGATGGTTTTGATCAGGGTCCGGTAGCTAGGTTTAGACGTGACGATGGCAGTGTGGTATCCCCTGAACAGTGCAGTAACACAGAAACATTGCTCTATTTAATTCAGACATTGGAGGGTGTGAATAGGTCTGAGTCTACAACTAATACATTGTTAGAATTATTGGATATTATGACACCAATGGTAGATGAGGATCCAGGCCCAAATATTGATTTTGAACCTTTTGTAAACACCCAACAGGTTGGAGAGGTGTCAGAACCTCCTCCAGAAACAAATGATGCTTTTGATAATCTGTGTCTTTGTCACAGTCAGGAGAGGGAGCAGGTACCCAGTCACACCGCACACTCAATCGAGGTGCACCCAACATGGGTCTTGCACATAGTGACATAGAATCACTTGTAAGAGAGGGTGGTGATGTGAGTGGGTACACTGTACTGCCGCGCTCGCGGTTCAATGGCCTGGAAATCCATAGGCTTATAAATCTGCGGGAGATATCTTCTACAGATTTAGCAGCCTACACCATGTTTTTACATGACACACTTTCTGAAGTTGTGGACTTTTCCAGGACTGTTGGGGCGGCGACGGTAGTTTAATCAGCATCACCTTGAGGGGTCCGAGTTTGACATCAGATGTTAGTACACTTTTGGACAGGCACCAATGGTTACAGTGTAGATCTGTTTATAAACGAACTTGAGAAAATAATGCAGAGCAACGCGGGATGTCCAGTTTGATGAGAGATTGAATTAAGACTGTCGATAGCGAGAAGTAAACGCGGCGGTATTTATCGAAAGATGCGCGATCTAGCCCACAATGAAGTGATCAGTAAAAACAGACTTAATCTGTTCTGTCCCATAAACATTTCAAACAATCTTTGTTTTGCAAACTGTCTGATGTCATTAAACGCTATCTTGTGTTGGTCAGTATAGCCAGCGGCCTTCTGCAACGAATATGCTACAGACTCTAGCTCTGTGTGAGGTTTTCTGGGGGTTTAGGAAATGCGCCAGACAGATTGCAAAACAAAGATTGTTTGAAATGTTTATGGGACAGAACAGATTAAGTCTGTTTTTACTGATCACTTCATTGTGGGCTAGATCGCGCATCTTTCGATAAATACCGCCGCGTTTACTTCTCGCTATCGACAGTCTTAAATTCAATCTCTCATCAAACTGGACATCCGCGTTGCTCTGCATTATTTTCTCAAGTTCGTTTATAAACAGATCTACACTGTAACCATTGGTGCCTGTCAAAAGTGTACTAACATCTGATGTCAAACTCGGACCCCTCAAGGTGATGCTGATTAAACTACCGTCGCCGCCCAACAGTCTGGAAAAGTCCACAACTTCAGAAAGTGTGTCATGTAAAAACATGGTGTAGGCTGCTAAATCTGTAGAAGATATCTCCCGCAGATTTATAAGCCTATGGATTTCCAGGCCATTGAACCGCGAGCGCGGCAGTACAGTGTACCCACTCACATCACCACCCTCTCTTACAAGTGATTCTATGTCACTATGTGCAAGACCCATGTTGGGTGCACCTCGATTGAGTGTGCGGTGTGACTGGGTACCTGCTCCCTCTCCTGACTGTGACAAAGACACAGGATTATCAAAAGCATCATTTGTTTCTGGAGGAGGTTCTGACACCTCTCCAACCTGTTGGGTGTTTACAAAAGGTTCAAAATCAATATTTGGGCCTGGATCCTCATCTACCATTGGTGTCATAATATCCAATAATTCTAACAATGTATTAGTTGTAGACTCAGACCTATTCACACCCTCCAATGTCTGAATTAAATAGAGCAATGTTTCTGTGTTACTGCACTGTTCAGGGGATACCACACTGCCATCGTCACGTCTAAACCTAGCTACCGGACCCTGATCAAAACCATCTGACTCCCAACAACGTTTAGCCATTTTTTTTTTTTTTTAAAAACAGATTTAGTTTTTAATTTTTATTTCAATCACTGACAGGTTTACAATTAAAGTAACTACGGAAAATAAAAACCAACATCTATACAGCGAGAAAAAAGAAAAACTAGCTAATCAGTCATTATACACCAATGCTAAAAAAATACACACAATGTTGGGATTAATGTAGAAGAAAATACACACAAAAACACATAATATATAAAAACATTCACAACTCACCCGTGTTTCTTTTTAAGCGTGAGTACGATCTGCTTTAACAGCTCCACAGACAGACCTTGATCTCTGACCACTTGTTGGATAGTTTTGCTATGCAACCGCTGAGCTGCTATGACTTGTTTAATAGCAATGTCCTGTTGTTGTTGTCCAGCCGTCGTAGAATGTTCACGATCATTATGCTTATTCTCATAAGCATCTAAGCGTCTCTCAAAAGCATTAATGCGTTCGTTAAAACGTACCTCGAAGGCGTTCAACGCTGTCTTGACAGAGTCCTGTATCAGACCAATTATTTGTTGATTGTCTATATTGGCTTGTGATTCCCGTCTGAAAGCCTCCTGATTTGAAGGCAGCTCATCAGTGTCTGACTCTACCACAGCCACCACACGCTCGCTGGATGGAACAGACTGCAGGGTTTCTTTAGGGTCACTTGTAAACACGCAGTCATCCCATGCTTCTATCAGTCCGTCACTCCAGCTCTGAACGTCGTTTATATCAGGAACTGCATTGTCATTCACGACCACTTCTGTTGAGAAAAAATAATAATATTAATTTAAAAAATAGTATGTATGCATTGCATGATGCATACATTTTGCATGTTTTTTTTTTTTTTTTTTTTTTTTCAACATGGTTGTTTATAAAGGAGTGTATGAAAAGAGTCTACACTTTTACAAAAATCACTCCAATACATACAGTAAAATAATTATAAATAAATCCACACTCTAAGAGATGTGCCTGTTTATAAACAAATCATGTGTCAACAACAGTTCTGAACTAACACATTGTACACACACACACACACACACACACACACACACACACACACACACACACACACACATACACCCACATACACACACACACGATCTCTCACTATCACATCCAAATAAAACATTATCGTACTCTGGTAGCTTATTTGCATCTAATTTAGAATGAACTGATTTCAATCAAACAACATTGTTTGTTTACATACTTTTAACAGATCGTCTTGGCTTCTTCTGTGCCGATGTCTGTGGTCCGGAATGCCCGTCTCTCCCAACGTCATCAAACGGTCCTTTTGCTTTTGCACAGGTCACCGCTGGGGCTTTACGTTTGAGTTTGTTTTTTGGTTTTGCCACTAAACCAGCCGATATATCCTTTGTCGTCATAAGCCTATCCGTAGATTGAGATGCAACCTTGTTCACTAGGTTTGATAAGCCTTCTGGAAATACACATAAGAAAGTTTTTTAAACTAAATTCAACAAGACATTATAACACATAATAGCAGTATAACGATTGATAAAGTCGAATTACAATTATACACTCACCGAGGGGCTCGTTGTGTGCAATATCACGCGGAGCCGTATGCACTAACGCTGTGATGGTTTTCCGTTCCGGTTGGGCTGGTAAAAAATGATAAACAACAAATGAAACATGTGTTTAGACAAAACGCAAATGGGTCAGTCTCGCTATAAGCATACACAACACTTACCGGGTGCAATGACGTCCGCGCTCTCTCGCAAAGATGCACGCGCTGTATGCCTAACGTTACTAGACCGCTGATGAGTACCAGTACCTCCTGTTATAAATAAATAAAGCGTTATTATAAAACACACAATATGTAGACTAACATTTAAACACAAATCATAATTATAGCCGACGTACCACTCGCTTGATTGAGGAAATTAAGTTCGTCAACAAGATCGACGAGGCTGACTCCAGCAGCGTCACCTGAAGCGCGCAGATTTTAAACCTTAAGCAACCCCAATAGAACAATGACTCTCACATAAATAAATAATGTTTCTTAATAATATTACTAAATAATAAAACACACTTACTGTTAAGACAAGCATCCATCTTCTTGCACTCGCGTTTCCAGCAACACAATTTACCTTGGAATATAGTTTGAGAACAAGGAAAATAAACCGAAGCGCTGACACGATCTGCACTGCTCTGCTCGATTCTGTAACTGACATTGCGTCCTACACAAATTTATACACGCAGCTTCTGTCGAAGTGCGAACTCGCGACAGCGCAGCAGACATAATACACACAGTCATAACACCTATGGCTCAGGTACAAAGGCAATAAAGCACCCAGGAAGCCTGCTGACACCTCTCTTCAAAATTCCCCGGTCAACACCTCCGGCCGCGTCACACGTCACGCGGCGCCATAGTTACTAGACACGCTGACGCCGTTACCCCATCATAAATCAGAAACAAATTCTGGAGACACAGATTCCCTGTCAATCATTTGTGACAGGGCAGGGGGTAATAAATCAATCCAAAAGTGACACATGGTATATGTTATAACTACTAACTACTCATGATATGGAAGAAGAGGATTTTGTCTATCTGTACGAGCCGCAATATAGCGGAGAGCGGCGGAGGCTGATGGAGGAACAGGAGGCGCCGGCGCAGAAGATCTGTGGCGGACGAGGAGCCCGGAGCTCGAGCTGGGACGACTGCTGGTGCCGGTGCGCATACGGACACAGAGATAGAGTCCGTCTGCTGCAAAGAATTTCAACGATACCAATTTCTCCTGGACGAAATCTCTGAATGAGACGAGGACACGGACGTTTGTGTTGTGAACCGTCCTAGTTCCACACCGCATGTGTTCTGACAGAACATCCCGGTACCATGCAATCATTCACCATTGCGAAAGAAATACAAACGAGGAAATGAGTTCGCCAACTAACTTTAATGTTTGTGTGAAATTAATTTCAAGCTCTGTTCTGCCGTTCTGAATTAGTGGGAGTGGTTTGCGCAGCTTTGCAATGTGGTGCATTGTGGGATTTGGTCTATCGATCTATCTATCTATCTATCTATCTATCTGTCTATCTATCTATCTATCTATCTATCTATCTATCTATCTATCTATCTATCTATCTATCTATCTATCTATCTATCTATCTATCTATCTATCTGTCTATCTATCTGTCTGTCTGTCTGTCTGTCTATCAGTTTGTGTCAGTATTTAACTCTCCAGCTCAGATCTCCAGACTCACTGTTGTGGACGATGTCCTGCATCTTCTTCCAGACTCTGAACGGCAGGTTGCCCAAGTATCGTGGCACATGAATCAAAGCTCCAGAAGCCATCTGTGGATCCGGCTGTGAGCTCTGGACTCTGGAGGAACATTCAGGAGTCAGAACTGCAGTGGCTTTGGGTCAGAACCAGAGAGACCAGAGACAGGAGCAGATCACTCACCTTTCCATTGAGACTGGAAACTCCTGCAGAACAAACACACCATTATCATCAAGAACTCAATCAATCAACCAATGATCAACCAATGATGTGAGATCAGACC
Organism: Phoxinus dragarum; assembly: GCA_033366665.1. Taxonomy (NCBI): domain Eukaryota; kingdom Metazoa; phylum Chordata; class Actinopteri; order Cypriniformes; family Leuciscidae; genus Phoxinus; species Phoxinus dragarum. Next base: position 44,149 of record JARPMJ010001299.1, read on the forward strand.
TTCAGAAAGCAGACGTCATTGGCTTCCATCATCTCCTCCATGTATCTGATTGTGTGTGAAAGAGCTGAGATGTGTGTGTTCATCTCCTCCAGCTTCTCCTTCATCCTCTGCTTCTTCTGCTCCTCTTCCTCCCTCAGTGCAGTGACTGTAGCTTCTTCTTCATCTCTGAGAAACTGATGAAGCTTCTCAAACTGCTGTTTAATCTGACGCTCTGTGTGCTCAGCTTGAGTCTGAAATCACATCACATTCACTTCAATCTCAATCCACACACATCAACACTTCACATCATTCATATCAGAGAGGAACTCGGATACCCAACATATAACGGATCCAGAAGCAGATTAATGCTCGTCATTTACAAAAATGATCAACTGGAATCCATTATATTAAATCATAACTGTATACAGTGATGCTATACATGATCTTGATTCTGTTTCCTCACCCTGATGTGTTGAACTGTTTTCTCAAACTCTCCTTTAATGTTTTCTTTGCGTGTAAGTTTCTCTTGTAAGGACTTCAGCGCTGTATTGAACTCCTCCTAGAATTGAACAATAAAACACAAGATTACAGTGAAGAGAAGACAATACAGTGATATGATCATATAATGCAGTGAAAAAGTATTTATCCTCATCCTGATTTCTTCTATGTTTCTGCACATCTCATATTAAATTGACTCATAAATTAAAACATAAAGCAAAGGCAACCTGAGTAAACACAAAGTACAGTTTGTAAAAGGCAATGTTATTAATTAAAGCAAAAAGTTATCCAACACCAACGTGAAAATGTATTTGCCCCTGTAGTTCCTAATTCCTCAGATCTCTGAAATGTATTTATAATGTGGTTGAGCTGGACTAAACACAAGCGACCGCAGGCCCAAAACTTCTGAACAGTCTGCCTCTCCACATCAGCTTCTGTTTCCTCCTTCACATCTTCTTTAAAGACATATTTATTTTCTTTGGCTTTTAATACTGCTTGATTTTGGTACAATTATTGTTTATCTATCGTTGTGTGTTCCTTTATTGGTTGTTTTATTATTATTATTATTTCTTTTTTTGTTCTGTACGGCACTTTGGTCAGCCTTGGTTGTTTTTAAATGTGCCTTATAAATAAATATTGTATTGTATTAAAATGAGCATACAACAACAGCAGTGTAATGTGTGTGGTTCGCTTTTTATTAGGCCAATTATATTTACATTATTTACTGTGGTAAAGTAGAAAAACGCTGTAGGACAGATCGCCTACCTTTTTACTTGCATGTCAATTTTTTTTTAACACAGTTTGTGCTTGTTATTGGACATGGTAAGGCACGGCAAGTTTGTAAAGCGGGTTTACACGCGCGGGTGATTTTAGTTTCTCTTTCTCTGGCAGCGTAAAAATCAAACAGCCTAAATGTCTTTCCCTTGTGGAAGATAACATACACTCTTCAGACCACAAGTAGAAAACCTGAAGATATCAGAACAGAGATCGATGGTCTCTTTCCTGCTCGTGTCCCACATCCCTCTTTTACACTGGGCTTTGGTGCGGTCCGAGTCCAAGTGCGATTGTCCCGGCGCCCCCGCCGTCTGGTCTGGTTCCACACTCAACTTGATTCTATCGAACCCTAGTGCGTTTGCGTGCATATTACATCATCGCAAACGTGCACGGCGCATGATAGAAAACAGAACGTCAATATATTGTGTTTTTATTAATTCGGTGTTATTATGCGCAGCTGAGTGAACAACACATGTTTACTGTGTGTGTGTGTCGCATAAAGTGGTCTTTTGCTGCTTGAAAACTGACTCTTTTGAGGAGACAGTGGATTTCCACATTTGTTTCCCTGATTCCACGTGCTATGCGCGAATACACTGCCGGCTCACTCTCGCTCAACTTATCCAAGGTAAATCATCAACACTACCATCCCTTACATGCGTTTTTATTTAACTAAATACATAATAATCAGCTAAAACGCATGCACAGGTCACTTTACTTCCTGTACAAGCGCGCACCCGAGTCAATGGGTGCTTCTCAATATCCCTCCTCGTCTCCTCCGTCCTCCGTCCTAGACCTGGAAACCGATCAGCTCAGCCATCTTGAAGGACATCTCGATTCTCTAATTGCACCGAGAGGAGGCGAGGATCGAGGATCGAGGAGTGAGGAGGCCTTCTGAGGAGCTATGAGCTGTCAGATCTGCTTCTGTGTCTTGTGCTCTGTGGGACTTTTATGTTGTAGTTTCTTTGTGTCTAGTTTCTGTATTCTTTCCTTTGTCCTGTTTCCTGTGGCCAGGTTGTAGTTTTGTAGTCTTTTACATTTTCATTAGTCTGCTCCAGGTGTGTCATTTTCCCTTGTTAAGCTTGTTTACCCCTTTGTTTAAATAGCCCTTGTTTTCTCTGGTTCTCTGTCGGTCATTGTTTCATGTCATGCAGGTGTCTCCAGTTCCCCATGGTTTCTTCGTTTTTCTCAGTGTTATTGTGTTATTGTGTTCTTTACGTAAGTTATGATTGTTTATTTTCATTAAAATCTCCCTGCATTTGGATCCTTCATCTCTGCCTGCCGTCTTTGATTCCCCCGTCCTGTGACATGAGCGAGGATACACAGGTGTATCCTATGCGGAAGTGTTTTATTGACTAAACGTGACGCACACATCAATTCTCCTCCCCCTTCACATAGGCCACAATCTTTTTAATTTATACTTTACGTTTGCAGTTTATATAAACCACACATCACACATATTTTAACAGGGTATTTTGCTTTATTTTTATTTATTATGAATTATTTAAATAACCAAACTTCAACAACACAAGGACAGATCCTTTGAGCGCTGCTGATGACGCTGTGAAGTGACGCTCGAGTGATCAAGTATTCCAATGTAAAAAGCTTTAATTCGATTCCTATGTCCTCCTTTTCTTTCCTTGCAGCCTTCCCCGTATGGGGTTATTATTGTTGCAATATTCCAAATAAATAGATTAATATTCACAAATAAATGTAAAGAGATTCACAAAAATGTATCGAATGCACAAATGAATAGATTAAGATCCACAAATAAATGTAAAGAGTTTCACAAAAAAATATAAAATTCACAAATAAATAAAATGAGATTTGCAAATAAATAAAACATTTACAAATGTTTTCTTATTTTACAAACACAACTCTGCCTGGCATTTATTTGTAAATCGCTGCACACATTTGTGAATCGGTTCCTGTGCATTTGTAAATCGCTGCACACATTTGTGAATCGGTTCCTGTGCATTTGTGAATCCCCTCACGCATTTGTGGATTTTGAAACACTTCTAGCGCAGACGTGCAGACAAATCCACAAATAAGTGGACTCCACCCACCGCCTACTCAAGCCAATCAGATAACGGCCACATCGAGCTGGCCAATCGTAGCACGTTATCGCTTCAACCAATCACGTTAGGCTTTACATTCGGGGCGGGAAGTGGGAACTGATTCTTGCATCAATGAAAGGAGCACTGGAGCGCAGTAGTAGCGCTGAACTGTGTGTGGTAAAAACACTCTGTTTTCAAAAGATTGTTGGAGTTTAAGGCCTCTATATATTTCCATCAGGATACACTCAGGGAATTATGATAATCAGAGATCCCGAGCATCATGAACAGTCTCTACACCGGCGAGAGGCGCGACACAGCGCGTCAAAAGCAAATAGGCACTGTCTGTTCACTGCTGCCGCTGCAGTTTAAATCATGTAAAACTAGCATGTTTGAAATGTTAACACATATTCCCTATGTGACGTCTGCTTAGCTTTATATGCATAATCGTGCTCTTAACGGCTCTGATCGTAGCCTGCTTATTGACTAGTGCTGGTTACTATCATATTTCGTGATAGTGTACTGGACGCGGGGCAGTCATTGATAGTAACGTTAAACGGATGCCCGCACTTCTGATGTAGCGGCTACTTCACGCAATTAGGACAAATGTTTTTGTATTTATACATTTGGGCTTATATTTGGTATTCTACATTACATTTATTTATATCCTATTGCTATTTGTCACTGCGATTGTGCTTTAAAAGGCAAAATCGTATAATGTCATGCATCGTGTGTCTACCCTGTGCGAGGCAATCTACACTGGGCAAAGCCAATGTGCAAAAACATCTGTCCTAATTGCGTGAAGTAGCCGCTACATCAGAAGTGCGGGCATCCGTTTAATGACTGCCCCGCGTCCAGTACACTATCACGAAATATGATAGTAACCAGCACTAGTCAATAAGCAGGCTGCGATCAGAGCCGTTAAGAGCACGATTATGCATATAAAGCTAAGCAGACGTCACATAGGGAATGTGTGTTAACATTTCAAACATGCTAGTTTTACATGATTTAAACTGCAGCGGCAGCAGTGAACAGACAGTGCCTATTTGCTTTTGACGCGCTGTGTCGCGCCTCTTGCCGGTGTAGAGACTGTTCATGATGCTCGGGATCTCTGATTATCATAATTCCCTGAGTGTATCCTGATGGAAATATAAAGAGGCCTTAAACTCCAACAATCTTTTGAAAACAGAGTGTTTTTACCACACACAGTTCAGCGCTACTACTGCGCTCCAGTGCTCCTGATGCAAGAATCAGTTCCCACTTCCCGCCCCGAGTGTAAAGCCTAACGTGATTGGTTGAAGCGATAACGTGCTACGATTGGCCAGCTCGATGTGGCCGTTATCTGATTGGCTTGAGTAGGCGGTGGGTGGAGTCCACCTATTTGTGGATTTCTCTGCACGTCTGCGCTAGAAGTGTTTCAAAATCCACAAATGCGTGAGGGGATTCACAAATGCACAGGATTCACAAATGTGTGCAGCGATTTACAAATGCACAGGAACCGATTCACAAATGTGTGCAGCGATTTACAAATGCACAGGAACCGATTCACAAATAAATGCCAGGCAGAGTTGTGTTTGTAAAATAAGAAAACATTTGTAAATGTTTTATTTATTTGCAAATCTCATTTTATTTATTTGTGAATTTTATATTTTTTTGTGAAACTCTTTACATTTATTTGTGGATCTTAATCTATTCATTTGTGCATTCGATACATTTTTGTGAATCTCTTTTCATTTATTTGTGAATATTAATCTATTTATTTGGAATATTGCAACAATAATAACCCCATATCCCCGCGTCCTCCAGGGGGTGCAGCTGAGACGCGAGGAAAGGAAAGGGAAAAGGAAACGAGGATGCACAAATAAGAAATGAGAAGCTCCTCGTGTTGCTTTCACATTCACGCGAACCACGGCACGGTTCGGGAGCAACCGAACTCAGACCACCTCCTCCAGGTAGTCTCGGGTTCGGTACCCCAGTGCGCACCCGAGTCCGCATGACAGCGTTCACATTACCGATTTTTCATGCGAACCGTGCCCCGTTCCGAACCAAACTACCAGTGTGAAAGCCCCCGGTAGGCTAGGCTATATCACGCGTCTTTGTGTGGAAATATAAAACTAATGTTTTTTTAAATATTTAACTTTATTATATTATTTAAGTTAACATTATGATATTATTAACATAACTGATATTTATTTCAATGCTTTACAGGCTTTAGTGTGTTGTTTCTTTGACGGAATTGCTCAAATAAACACGTCTGTTACAAAATGGATGTTTGAGCTAGGGCTGGGCCATATGGGCAAAAATGTATATCTCTGAATTGTTTGGTTAAATGGCGATATACTATATGTATCTCGATACTTTCTACTGTTTTCTATTTGGATAAAGAAAATCTGTATTTTTATTTTTTTTATTAACATCCTGCCCAATGATATACTACAAACAATGTTGATATTGAAGGATATGGAAACAAATATAGTGAATGTAATGCAGGCTATGCAATATATTATGTGCAAAAAGGTGGTTGGAATCACATTACATTCTAACATTACAATCTAAAAACAAAAATAATGCTTTTGTTTTTAAATTGACTAAAGACTAAACTAAAAATGCAAATAAAAACAAAAGCACAAACTAATTATATTAGCCTGCATTTTATTACCCAATTAAAAAGGTAACTTTCATTAAAATATACTTGTAGGTTTAAAATTCCACATATAGCACATTTATTGACTCCAACAACAAATATTTTAGCAATATGTATATTTTTGTCAGAATTATTGCGATACTATTCTCTTGTGCTTCGTCTGTTTGGTGCGCATGCGCGCGGCGGCGCTCGTTCACGGAAGCTTGAATATTAGCGGAGATTCGCTTGCAGAAGCCAAGCGGGTAATCCATCCGCCGGAAACTGAAGCCTCCCCGGGCGCCGCCATTGTAGCAGAACTTCACCTGCTGTTAGCATTCCATTGACTCCCATTCATTTTTGCGTCACTTTGACAGCGAATAACTTTACATCTGAAGCGTCCAAAGACTCCATTTGTCCATTATTTATTTCTAAAGAAACACGACAATGTATAAAAGGCTCCATTACTTTGTATCTTACGTTATGACTTAGTAGAAGCCGTTTTTGTAAAAAATAGGCTAACGATTGCGTCATACCCACGCGACTCTCTGTCGCACTGTAGAGAAATTACCGTATAGACTGGCGGAGAAGCTCACAAGCAATCGGGGGGGACGTCGAGACATAAAGTGAAGGGAGAAGCCCATAGAGATTCATAAAGTTGCTCCCGCTGCTAGCTCATTGACAACTAATAATCACGCTCTCCGTCTCTGCGAGATTCGGAAGGGAATGATTCAGATTTCACTCGGCACAGCTACTAGAAGACCCACGTCACATCTACGTCGTCAAGCTCAGTTTGAGTCTGCGCAGTTCGCCTGGCGATCAGGAAGTGAGTGCTTCAAATGGGCTTCGCTTTTCTCCGTTGAAATCTATGGGGTCGCTGTGTCCATCTTATATACTGTCTATGGCAGAAGCTCGTCCTCTCCTGACAGTGAAATAAATGGACATATTTGTTTGACTTATGCCTGGGAATTGTAAGTTAAGCACTGAGGAAAGCACCACATCTCAAACGCATTCAACAGCGCAAGTATCTGTCAGTCAGCAACAGTAACGTTATCTGTCAGAGCATCTGCTGCTTTAAACTTGTTAACTATATCTTACCAGTTATTTTGAAGCCCTTAATATAACATGTTTAGCACAAATTGTACTATGTAATTTCACTGCACAGCTCACACTGCGTCATCCGCTGTTTTCAGATGTGCTCGTATCAAACTACTGTATCGATAAACGGTATTGCCTCATTCCATATCGTTACAAAAAATATATATTGATATATTGTACAAACTCGATATACCGCCCAGCCCTAGTTTGAGCCTTCTTTAGAGGCATTTATATAGCGCTTTCATATGTACTACTGTACACCCAAGCACTTTACAATGATGTCGGATCTCTCCTCAACCACCAGCAGTGTGCAGCTCCACTTGGATGTGTGTTTGCTAATCACTATTACCTACAACTGTGTCTATAAATGCAGATCGTCTGTCGTGAGCCCTCTAGTGGTCGGGAGCATATCCGTTGCGTTGTGGCTTATTTCCGTTTGTGTGTGTGTGTGTGTGTGTTCACTACTCTCTTCATGTCACTTTCAGTTGCATTTCCATATATTTGAGATATTTGTCTTACCTTATATGATGAAACCACTTCACTGATGGGTCTGAATTTATGACTGTCGTGTTGTTGTGAATCTCTGCACACTAAACACACAGGCTGTTTGTCCTCCAGACAGAAGAGTTTGAGTTTCTCACTGTGTAAACTGCAGATCTCCTCAGATCCTGATGAACGCGTCTCATTTCTCTCCGTCAGGATTGACTCGCACAAGTTTTTTAACGCCAGATTATAAGGAGGATGTTCTTTTGAGGATCTTCTCCTGCAGACAGGACACTCCTGAGTTTTCTTAGTTCTCCAGAACTGTTGAAGACACTCTTTACACACACTGTGACTACATGATAAAACAACAGGAGCCTTGAAGATATCACAGCACACGGGACAAGACAGCTCTTCTGCAGAAACATTTAGTGAAGCCATTTTCACTGTTTGAGCTCCAGCAACAATTTTACTTTCACTTTCTGAACGACGGTTTTAAAAATGAATCTCCTTGATAATCACAACGATCTGCTGTCTGTTCAGAAACAAATGTCTCACAAATCCTTCTTGAAAGTGTTTGTCTTCATTCTCCACGATCGCTTCTTTATTGCTTTTGTCGAGAGAGAGAGAGTCAGCATGACAGAAAGAGAAATAATAAGTCAGTCTCTTCCTGGTTAGTGTTGTAAGAGGGTGGAGTTTATGATCACATTTGGTTCAAAGAACAACATCAGGATTTCTTCAGGTTAAATTTTAACTTCCATTTTCAAAAAACTTACATTAAAACTTTCTCAGCTATAATGCTATAAATTAAAACCTTGAATCAAACACGAAAGGACAATGAGAAACACAAAAATAGATAAAAAGACACTTTATTTGTGTTTATTTTTTATTGCTTTTTATTTTTACATAGAATATTTGTTCAAGTATCCAATTACTTATCTGAATTTGGTTAATCCACCCCCAAAATTGTTTGATTTTTTTCTTGATAATTAAATAAATGTAGTGCTTAAACACCAGACTTTGACAAACCGACTACGCAATCCCGGGGTTTAATAGCAGGGAGTCGTCCTAATCAAACTAGGAGCACACAAGGCTTGCAGTTGGAGTCAGGCATGAGGACATAGGTGGAGTAGGCTATACAAATAGTAAAATCAATTTTATTCATTAAAATAATTCAAACAATCACAAAAAAAAGAAGAAAAAAAACCTCTCTGCACACGCAAGGTCTCTTGCTCGCTCTCCCTCTCTGCTGTGCGTGCGCTACGTGGTTTGGAGCACAGTCTCTGTCTCACATGTGCGGTCGCTTTTTTTAACTCATTTACGAGCATCAGTCTGGCATAACTAGTTGATTACGAGTGGCACAACAGGTAGATCTATAGATAAACTCATCTTTCAGGCATTTGACCGACTGGGCTGACACTTCAGCGTGAGAAATCGGGGGTGTGGCGTGTGAGCGTGTGAAACCAATCAAGTGCGTGTGTCTCATGGCCAATGCGTGAGAGTTGGCAGCTCTGAAGACACATACACCACAATAATAAACTTAAACACAATAATGTGCACAAGAGGGAATAACCCTCCACAAATCAAAGAAACCAACAGAAGAAAAGAAATGCCAGAGAACAATTAGTAGGCCCAAAAACACACAGCGTTCATGTCAATAAAACATTTTCTCATCACATATAGACAGGGCCGGATTAACGCAAAGGCAAACTAGGCACGTGCCTAGGGCCCGATTGGCGGGATGGGGCCCAGACAGAGGGACAAAAAAAAAAATAATAATAATAATATTAATAAATAAATGTACAAATGTCCTATCTACAATTTATTTCAATAATTATTAATTAACTAAAAATAGTGATGATGTTTATCTTAACCATAGACTGTTACATTACGTCACATTAACGCCAGCCCATGACTGTATATATATATATATATATATATATAGGCGCCGGCGCGTCAGGCGCCAGCCAGTTAAGTCCGAGCTGACATCAGCGGCGGTCAGAGCTCAGAGCGGGACAACAAAGCTAGCAGGCAGGTGTGTTTTGAGTAGGCTAACATTCAAGATGCTTTCAGGTGCGGCAAAACGTAAAAACAAAAAAAATGAAGAGGAACAAAAGAAGCCAGAGGCAGAGCCAGGCCCGGAGACACGGCCCGAAGACGCGGTGGAAGATGCGGCGGGAAATGCGGCGTTAGACGCGGTGGTGCCGTCAACATCAGCACCGTCACAGAAGGACAAACTGATGGAAGAACAGCAGCCAGCCAGAAGTGAGCCCAATATCGTTTTGCAGAAGGAGCCTCTAGACGCAGAAAGGGTATTAACAAGCTACCCATCTGATCCTGCAAAGTGGGACCAAATTGATGACAGGATGCGTGAGTACTTTGCACTAAACTATCCCTGTCAAAATATTGGAGATTTTCTCCATCATTGTGGACTCAACACCTGACGTCACACATGTTGATCAGCTTGCTTTGATAATTCGCTATGTCCTGAAGAAAAGTGGTCAGCCTGTCGAGAGATTTTTGGAGTTCATATCACTACATAGTCATACTGCAGAACACATGGAGGAAACACTCAAATCTGAGTTAAAAGAACTGGACATTGATTTGATGGACTGTCGTGGGCAGAGCTACGACAATGCTAGTAACATGGCAGGGAAATATTCTGGACTGCAAGCAAGAATAAAAAATAAAAATCCTAATGCTGACTTCATACCATGTTCTGCACATTCTCTTAATTTATTTGGTGCATGTGCAGCAGAATGTTGCCTAAAAGCAGTTTAATTTTTTGGCTTCATTCAATGACCTGAAGTGTCAACCAGTCTCTCCTCCTCTCCACTCCGACTTCAACCAACCGGAACTGGACAAATACTCTGATTCATTCTGAACTTCTGACCTGTAATGCTCCTGAATCATAATCATACTGTCACAAAGCAGAAGGAGACGATCAGGTAACGTAAATAGAGTTTATTGAACAGTAAACGTAATGGTAATGGTAGCAGGTGAGTAACCGGATGTAAACAGTTTCTGATGTGTTTTGATGATGAAAGTGAACCAGTCTCTTATCTGCTGCAGGTTTGGAGTTTGGTGAAGGATCCAGATGGCTGAAGGCGGACAGAGGAAGCCGGGTGGCTGACAGAAGAAGACGGAAGAAGACCCTGGTTGAAGTATGATGAAGGTAAGTAGTCCGTTCGGAATCAGGTAGGTGGATAGCGATCTCAGTGATGGAGTCAGGTAGTCGATAGTGCAACGACGAGACCAGACAACTGGCAGAGTGAAGGTGTGTGGTTTATGAAGGGATCTGGTGATGCGGGATGATGATGTGCAGGTGGTGAGGACAGGTGATGGTGATTAGTACTCAGGGGATTGAGAACGAGTGGGCGGAGTGATGATGTCTGGTGTTGATGACGGTGTCTCTGTTACAGTACCCCCCCCTCCACGGCCAGCTCCTGATGGCGGGAAAGACCGACGACGGGGACGACCACGACCTCGAGGTGCTGGACGGTTGGGATGAGCAGCATGGAAGTCCTGAAGAAGAGATGGGTCTAGGATGTCATCACGAGGTACCCAACACCTTTCCTCAGGACCACAGCCCTCCCAATCCACGAGGTACTCCAGGTGGCCGCCCCGACGTCGGGAGTCGAGAATGCCTTGAACTTGATAGATATTGTCGTCTGCAGGGTCCACAGGAGGAGGAGGTACGTCATCAACACCAGATTCTGCAGAGGGTTAGTGTATGTGTCACGGGGTGACAAAAATCAGAATGGGACTAAGTCCCTTGCGAATGCAGTTGATTGAGAAATCCCCAGTGACATATCCGTTCTATGCACTACAAATCTGTTGCCATGGCAGCAAGGCCAATTGCCCGATTGACAGCAGGTGTGGATCAATTACAGGGAGCGCTGTGAGTGGGACACGCAGCTACATGGGGCTTTAAAACAGAGAGGAAGGAGACTGAAGAGGTGGTTCTCCTCCCCACCTGGGGGTTCTCCTCCCGTGTGAGACTGTGTTTGACAGCGGGTTGTTCCTTTTATTGAGGCGGGGCTATGGACTGGTGAAGATTGAAGCTGAGGAAGAGAAAGGAAGGATTGAAGGATTTGTCAGCGAAAACCTAAGGAATATCGTCAGCAGTGGGAAGGACGCGAGTGATGAGTATTGGATCCGTTGTTTATATGCACTAACACTGAAGTGGTGTTGAGAGTTTGGAAGTGTGTGGCACGAGTGAATTATTACACCGAGTGAATTGTTGATCTGTCTCCAACTTCAGTCCTCTCTTTGCTGAATGTAACAACCGCTACACCATTCTTCTGCTTTCCCTGGAGCGAAGTCGAGCCCTGGCCAAAGACGAGATTCGACCGGGTGGGAGAAAGACCGGTGGTGTCCAGCCAAGTGGAGCGTTTCGCTCAAGTGTCCTCCCCGCCTGGTGGTCTCCACACGCCCCTATTGGAAGCCTTTGCCCTGTTCAGAAGAAGAGAGAGGTATATCAGTTGAAGTTCATGTACTGTTGAAACCGTTAAGACCTTCCTGTACTGTTTCAGTGCTCAACGAAGCGGAGTGTTCGCCCGAAGTGTCCTCTCCGCCTGGTGGTCTCCATACGCCTCCTTGAAGCCGTTGCCCTGTTCAGAGGAAGAGAAATGCTCAACGAAGCGGAGTGTTCGCCCGAAGTGTCCTCTCCGCCTGGTGGTCTCCATACGCCTCCTTGAAGCCGTTGCCCTGTTCAGAGGAAGATAAATGCCCAACGAAGCGGAGCGTTTCCGTCCAAGTGCCCTCCCAGCCTGGTGGTCTCCCCACGTCCTCCATTGGAAGCAGCTGCCCACTGAACTGCCCTGGCGGCAAGAAGAAGCTTTTAATTAGTGCTTATTCAATTGTCCAATTTTAATATAATAAAGTACTGTCATTATTTTTATTCCCCTTGTCTGTCTGGTCCTTGACCCGTTCCTTGAGGTGGTTCCCGGTTTTCAGGGGTGGGTGCAGTCTGGCTTGGCCCGCCCCGACCTGTGACATATGGCTTTAACAGAGATACGTGGAATGAAGGTGAGATTCGGTAGTGTGAGGGTAGTGACAAACGGTAGGTGACATCGATCTGCCTCTGTATGGCGAACGGACCTATGTAGCGGGGACTCAGCTTACGGCAGGGCAGTCGTAGACGGATGTCCCGGGTGGAGAGCCAGACCTTCTGTCCTGGTTGGTACACCGGAGTAGTGCATCTCCTGGTATCGGCCTGGCTCTTGTGTCTACGAACTGCCCTTTGGAGATGGATATGAGCTGAGTCCCAGACCCTCTCGCTCTCCTGGAACCAATGATGAACTGCTGGAACGTCAGATGGTTCGCCTGACCAGGGAAACAGAGGAGGTTGGTAGCCGAGTATGCAATGGAATGGAGTCAAACCCGTGGTGGACTGTTGGAGGGAGTTCTGTGCACACTCGGCCCAGGGCAGGTAACGACTCCAGCAGTCCTGATGATCGTGGCAATATGACCGCAGGTATCTCCCGATCTCCTGTATCGTCCTCTCAGATTGACCGTTCGATTGAGGATGATATCCAGATGTTAGGCTTACAGAAACTCCCAGCAGGTTGAAGAAGGCTTTCCAAACACGGGAGATGAACTGAGGTCCTCGGTCAGAAACGATGTCTTCGGGGATGCCAAAGTGTCTGAACACCTGGCTGAAGAGGGTTTCGGATGTTTCAAGCGCGGTGGGCAGACCAGGTAGAGGGATTAACTTGCAGCCTTTGGAGAAGCGGTCTACTACCACCAAAACGCAGGTGTGAGAGTCAGAAGATGGAAGATCGGTTATGAAGTCCACTCCGAGATAGGACCAGGGCCTGGTGGGTAATGGCAGAGGAACAAGTTTACCCTCAGGGAGGCGACGAGGGACCTAAGCCATAGCGCAGACTGCACATCCCTTGACGTATCGGGAGACATCCTTGGTCATATTGGGCCACCAGTAGCGTTGTTGAAGGAGCGAGAGGGTCAGCTGGCTGCCTGGGTGTCCAGAGCCCGGAGAGGTGTGCACTGAGTCCATGAGGGACGGACGTAAACGGGACGGAACGTAAGTTCGACCCTCAGGACCTCCCGGCGGAGCAGGTTCGATGAGAGTGGCTTCGGCGATGAGGTCATCCAGTTCCCACTGAATGGGACTGACAAGCATGGCTGGAGGGAGGATAGGTTCAGGATTGGAGTTTACAGAATCCGGTTGGAACTGACGAGAGAGTGAGTCAGCTTTCACGTTCTTGTCCCCTGGTCGATAGGTTACCTTGAAGTTAAACCGGGTGAAGAATAAAGACCAGCGGGCTTGACGGGAGTTGAGTCTCTTAGCGTCTCGAAGATACTCTAAGTTACGGTGATCCGTGATGACCTCAAATGGATGTTTCGCTCCCTCCAGCCAGTGTCTCCACTCTTCCAACGCCAGCTTGATGGCCAGCAGTTCTCTGTTACCGACGTCGTAGTTCTGCTCCGCCGGGGACAGTTTCTTGGAATAGAAGGCACATGGATGGAGTTTTAGAGGCTTCCCCTGCCGCTGGGAGAGAACCGCTCCTACCCCGGTGGTTGAGGCGTCTACCTCGACGAGGAACGGAAGATCTGGGTTCGGATGAAGGAGGGTAGGAGCGGAATTGAAGGACGTTTTAAGCTTCTCGAAGGCATTGGTGGCTTCCGCGGTCCAGGACAGAGACTTGGCCCCTTTCTTGAGCATGGATGTAATGGGAGCACTGATCTTACTGAAGTTCTGGATGAATCTGCGGTAAAAGTTGGCGAATCCGAGGAAGCGTTGAAGTTCCTTGATGTTGGTAGGTAACGGCCAGTTGGATACGGCCTCCACCTTCCTCTGGTCCATATTAATTCCCTGTTGATTGATGACATATCCCAGGAAATGGACTGTGTCCAGATGGAACTCACACTTTTCAAGTTTGAGGAAAAGCTGGTTATCACGGAGGCGTTGTAAGACTTGTTTCACATGAAGAATGTGTTAGGACAGGTTGGCAGAATATATGAGTATGTCATCAATGTACATGACAACAAACCGTTGCAGGAAGTCTCTGAGGATCTCGTTCATAAAGCCCTGGAATACTGCGGGAGTGTTGGACAGTCCGAAAGGCATGACCCGGTACTCATAGTGGCCAGCAGGGGTAATGAAGGCTGTCTTCCACTCGTCACCTTTTCGAATACGGATCAGATTGTAAGCACTTCGGAGGTCCAGTTTCGAGAAGATGTGGGCTCCACGCAGTTGTTCCAGGGCGGCGGGGACCAGAGGAAGAGGATATCTGAACTTGACAGTAGAGTTATTGAGGGTACGATAGTCAGGGGCGCAAGCCTCCGTCCTTTTTCCCCACAAAGAAGAAGCTGGAAGCGGCAGGGGAGGTAGATGTCTGGATGTATCCTTGTTGCAGAGCCTCTTTGATGTACTCCTCCATGGCCTTCTGCTCCGGGATGGACAACGGATAGATCTTTCCTCGGGGTGCCGTAGCCCCAGGCAGCAGGTCGATTGCACAGTCCCATGGCCGATGAGGAGGAAGTTTGGTGGCCAGCTGCTTGCTGAAGACATCCTGGAACGCCCGGTAGACGCTGGGAATCTCGAGATGTTCACCAGTGGGAGGACTTTCTACAGAAGTGGAGTTAATGGGGATCTTGGAAGACTCTACAGAAGAAGGAGTAATCTTATTGACGGAGGGTAGGCAGTGAGAGAAGCAGTTCTCCCCCCACTGGCAGATCTCACCGGAGGACCAGCAGATGGTGGGTTCGTGATACTCGAGCCATGGGCGTCCCAGGATGATGTCAGCGGTCGAGCCCTCCAGTACCAGAAAGGAAAGTTTCTCTTCGTGCAGGCATCCAATACGAACAGTGATTTCCGGACTGCAGTGACGAATCTGTCCGCGATCTAGCGGTTTTCCCAGGATAGTTTGAACTTGAAGAATCTGAGGGTTGTTCCGGCGTCGAGCATGAAATTTCTGTAGGGTGGTTAAGGAGATGAAGTTGCCTGCGGCACCGGAATCGATCAACGCTTTCGCTGAAACAGATTGTTTGGCATGAGTGAGTATTACAGGGGTGTACTTCATAGAAGAAATGGGTGATGGAAGGCGAACTGAACTCACCGCCGGTCGTGGAGGTCGAACAGGACAGGAGATGAGAAGATGACCCGCCGCTCCACAGTACAGACATAAATTATTAAGGATGCGGCGCTGACGTTCAGTTGAAGACAGATGAGTAGAATCCACTTCCATAGGCTCTGGTACTGGAGGACTGACTGAACTAACCACGGTTGCTGGGCGAGGAGGAGGAGGAGGCAGTACAGGGTTATTCAGGAAGCAGGCCGAGCGACGTTGAGCCACTCAAATGGAACGCTGAATGAGACCTTCAACTCCGATATGATCATCGTAGATCGCCAGCTGTAAACAGATATCCGGGTTCAAACCCTGTCGATAGGCGGTGATCAAGGCTGTTTCATTCCATCCGCTGCTGGCGGCCAGTGTGCGGAATTGAAGGGCATAATCAGCTACAGAAGATTTACTCTGCCGTAGACGGAATAGTTGATCGTGGATTGACAGTTCATTTGAAGCTTGAGAGAAAACCTCCCGGAAGTGTGTGATGAAATGGGAGAATGACTGAATGACTGTTCCTTTAGCATCCCAAAGAGCCCGAGCCAAGAGAAGTGCACGTCCAGCGAGAAGTGAGATAACGAACGCGATTTTTGCTCTATCCGAGGTGAACTGTGGCGCTTGCAACTCCATAAACAACTCACATTGAAGCAAAAACCCGCTGCACTCCCCCTCCTCGCCAGAGTAGGTCGCTGGTCGGGCCATGGGACATACAGAGGCAGATGAAGAAGCTGAAGAAGAAGAACTGATGGCTGGGGAAATGACAGGTGGAATTATGTTCGCGGCTCCAGCCAACGCTGAAGCTTCCACTCCGCCGTCACCTGTTGGATCTTGCATTTGTGGTCTGGTCTTCTGTCACAAAGCAGGATGTAACCGGATGTAAACAGTTTCTGATGTGTTTTGATGATGAAAGTGAACCAGTCTCTTATCTGCTGCAGGTTTGGAGTTTGGTGAAGGATCCAGATGGCTGAAGGCGGACAGAGGAAGCCGGGTGGCTGACAGAAGAAGACGGAAGAAGACCCTGGTTGAAGTATGATGAAGGTAAGTAGTCCGTTCGGAATCAGGTAGGTGGATAGCGATCTCAGTGATGGAGTCAGGTAGTTGATAGTGCAACGACGAGACCAGACACCTGGCAGAGTGAAGGTGTGTGGTATATGAAGGGATCTGGTGATGCGGGATGATGATGTGCAGGTGGTGAGGACAGGTGATGGTGATTAGTACTCAGGGGATTGAGAACGAGTGGGCGGAGTGATGATGTCTGGTGTTGATAACGGTGTCTCTGTTACACATACACTGTTCACTCATTGGCCAGAGGAGAACTGGCCCCCGACTGAGCCTGGGTTCTCCCAAGGTTTTTTTCTCCATTCTGTCCCTGATGGAGTTTTGGTTCCTTGCCGCTGTTGCCTTGCCTTCTGGCTTGCTTAGTTGGGGACATTTAATATTCAACAATATTATATTATATCTGCCTTAAAGGTGGACGATGATGAAATTGTTTTTTTGTATTTTTTCATGTTATCACTGTGAAGCTGCTTTGATACAATCTGTATTGTAAAAAGCGCTATATAAATAAAGGTGACTTGACTTGACTTGACTTGACTGCTTGTCGCAAAAATTGAAACATCGCAAAGACGCATACAAAAACGTGGAGGAGAAATTTGGTTTCCTTACTAAAACGAAATTAATAAACATTGAACAAATCCGTGCAGCCACAGAAAAGCTGAAGAAAGTATACCCCCAGGATCTTGAGGAGGACTTTACAGCAGAGTTTTGCCAGTTCATCTCAATGGTAAAAGATGAAGAATCAGTCATGGCCATGTACAAGAAGTTCCTAGAGCTAGGCTTGAGGGATGCTTTCCCTAATGTGGACATTTGCCTTCGCATGTATCTGACATTACCGATTGCAAACTGTTCGGCAGAAAGATCATTTTCTTTGTTGAAACGAGTAAAAACATACCGGAGAGCAACAGTAACAGAAAAAAAACGGAATGCCTTTGCCCTGTTGGCAATTGAAAATGGATTCACAACTGCGCTGGATTTTGAAGACATCATCAAGGACTTCACCTCATCAAAACTCAGGAGAAAGCATCTGTAAATGTAAGTTTTCCATTTAAACATCTAAATCTGAATAAGTAAAGTGAATATTATAATCAAATGTAAGATGCATATAAATTAAATGTATAATATAGGGCTATACTTTCTACTATAATGAAATGAAATATGAGAAACAAACCAAGTATATTCAAATCTCAAACAGCTGTCTTATGTATACATTTTATTATTTCTCCACAAGATTGTGATGATGCCGTCAAGACGTGTTTCTGCTGTGATGGAGGCCTGTGATGCTGGAAGGCTGAAGATTATCCCTGAGTGGAGCATGCTAAATGGTTTCTGAAGACTTACAATCTCATTTTTTAATGTTGTTTTTAGTATTATTATTATTTTATTAATATTCATAATCAGAAGTATTATGTTTCTGTTTTATACTTTTTATATAATCATTTGTATTGATTATATTCATAATTCATAATCATTTGTAATCATTGTGTTTTATGAATCATACTGTTCACATACTGTTTTGAATGCATACGTGAGAGAGAGAGATTTTGGGAGATTTTGAGTGTGTGTCTGGAATGTATGCAGTGTTTTTTCTACCTAGCATAGTATATACATCCTTTATTAATGGAAACCACATGTTTTCAGCCTATAAGAACTGAAGCTCTTTGTTAGGCAGAGAGAGAGAAATGACTAAGATGCATGAAGATCTTTTGCTGATCCGTTCTCTCCCTTATGTCTTATATAAAATAGTAAAATAAATTAGATATCTTGGCAAAATCATTGGTGTCTGTTTCCATGAAATCAATTAACAAGGGGAAGCAAGATTTTTAAATCTACAATTGGCGTCACGAACAGGATCGCATATCCAGCCATTCGTCTCAATCTTACAGGTAAGACTTTTTTTCCTTTCTAAAAAAGTTATAAGTCTGCCTGATGATTAGAGACAGTTACTGAAACTGCTGAAAAGAACTGTGTGATTTCAGGTACCAGTTGTTTTGCCAATGAATGTAAGACATAAGAAAAAAAAAAAAAAAGAAAAAAAAATGTAATCATTCAATTTAATTTGGCTTATTTAAGTTTCTCTGAAAAGTAATCATCTAACAATATTTGATATGCTGGGATGGAGATGGATCTTTTTTTTAGAAAAAAGGCCATTTAGTCATTTGGGGGAATTAGCTGTAAGACGGTTAAGCTAGAAAATTTGCTTGGTTATGACTGTTCACGTGGTTGGACTGTGGCGGGACTGTTTATAACGATGGCAGATTAAATCCCTAAAACATATCCAACACACTTGACGATTCGATCTCAGAAGGAGACGAGGAAAGTGTGACACAAGCGATACTTGATTGACAGAAGTGGTTAAGTGTGGCAATACTGTAAAAACTATGGCAGATTGATATCTAAAACATTGTAACACGCTGAAGTAATACAAGTATAAAAGGCGCCCTTTGTAACTAGCTAGGATCGCGGGCATTCTGACTTTGACCGTAAAGCTGTTCAAAGATGTGAAGATACTGATCTGAGTAAGCTTTAAAATAAAAACAAAGAAATCAATCTGATAAAATCCAAAAATATTTAAAACGAAAGAAAAAAAAGAAACTGTTCTGAGTGAACTGAAAAACAAAACAAACAGAAAATACTGAAACATTGGAGTTCTTTACATTTTCTTTTGTTCTGTGAGTGGGAGAAGGGAAAGAGAGTAAAGCAGCCCCTCCCTTTGGAATTCACTATATGCACACACACACATAAGTTGGAGAAGGGAAAGAGAGTGAAGCAGGGCCCCCTTCTGACACACACACACACACACACACACCTGGAATTCACACACGCACTCACACATAGTCCTGCTGTTCTGAGCAGGCACATATATATTGTCCAGCTGTTCTGATCGCACAGACACAGAGTGACAAAAACTTTGCAAAATGGCAGAAAGTGGATGTAATAGCAGAACGATATATGCTTGGTATCTAGAACAGAAGAAAAAGAAGCAAGCTAAGCTTTTGAAAAAAGGATTGGACATTAATGCATCGATTGATGAGCAGTTAATCTGGTTCAAGTCACAGATAGACAAGATCAAATCAAAAGCATTTCCAATATTAGCAGCTCATTGGATAGTGAAACAAGGTGGAATTTGTTGCGATATAAATGGTGGTCCAGTTCCACTTGTTGAAGCAATGAAGCCTCACACTGAAGCATACAACAAGTTGAACAAATTCATGTCTATCAAATGTTCAGAGAAAGAAAATACAACCAGTGATGATTAATTTGATCCAGATTGGACAAATATAATAACTGAAGCTGAAAGGAAATATTCACAAGCACCAGTGGAATCCGCAACAACTGTAACGCCTCCTCCTTACAAACCAATCTATCCAACTTTGCCTGAACAATATACAAGTTCATCTAAACCTCTGACACAGCCTCAAGCTTCAAGATCAAATGGAGGTCCGATCTGCACAAGCAGCTCCAATAATAACAAGATCCAAATCAGCCCAGCCAAACAGAGACACGCTGCGATGCACACCAGCTCGTAATTATGTATCTGACTGGGGTGATGAGACAAGAGATGACGACATGATCACAGTTGATAAGATCGGTCCTGAATTTTCTTCACCTGCGATTAAAAGGGAAGAATCTGAAATGATGACCGAAGAGAGACCATTCACACCAGGAGAACGTCAAGCCATTCTCACAGCCTTGCCTCCTCTAATGAGACAAGATAGAAACACAGAGTTTTGGCGAGAATTAGACTCTCTGGTTGAAGCTCATCAAATGACACTACGAGACGTTCACACGATTGTGAAAGCGAAAATCCCAAGAGACCGATGGGAACGTTTGCCAGCGTCGATAACAACAGCCCAATGGGTAGACTTGTGGGTTGATGGCCAGGGACGACCCCTGGGTCTTTGGCAAACATTAGATGAGTTCCGAAAAGAAATCCAAGAAATCTTGGGGAGCGGTAAAATTCCATTCACATCAGTGACATTAATTAAGCAAAAGGATGATGAATCTCCAGATGAATATGCTCTGCGTAAGTGGAATGTTTATGAGAGATGGGCTCTCTGTGCTAAGAAACAACCTGACAGAGATGATGTACAGTTCACTGACACACTTGTGGATGGCTTTAGCTCTAAATACCAACAAGCCTTATCACTTGGAGTCAATCCAGGCGAAACATTTGACCAAATTATGCAATGGGCTGGCCGTCTAGAGATGGCTATGAGATCAAACAAGGAAGAAGGAAACAATTTGAATCGAAGAGGAGTGGCGACAGTTCATTACAACATGGACACAGAGTGGTGGTTGAAGATTTGCAGCAACTGTGGAAAGCGTGGACATTCAAGAAAAGATTGTTGGGCTAAAGGAGGTGGAGCAGAGGGACAAGGTCCAACATTTAAACAAGTCAGTGTGCAAAATCAGGATGAAACCTTTCAAGGGAAGACGTGGACTGAAGCACAAATTTGTCAGCTCATTGAGGGAATTATGAGTAACTGATGACTGGAGGAGCAATGGTTCTACTTCCTGATGCTACGCCACCTGCGGGAACAGGAGGAGATTCTACTTTGTTCCAAGAAAAGTTACGACGCTATCTCACAATGCTGGACAAAGCTGCTAAAGACAATAATAAGAAAGTGCGAGAAGCTCAACAGCAATGGGATGAAAAACACACCACTACTGACATTCCACACATTCCCGAGTTAGGCAGTTTTGTTATGGTCAAACGAATTTCTAGGAAAGGGTTAGAGCCTAGATGGGAGGGACCATATGAGATACTCTTAACAACTGATACAAGTGTTTGTCTTAAAGGAAGGGTGTAGGAACAGATAGATGGTACCATTAGTCACAAGTTAAACCTTGCTTAGTGAATTAACAAAATGATGATGGTTTATGGCCTGAGATTGAGCAATTTTCATCCATTAACTTTAAAGATTAGGATCAAAGGAGTGATGATTAATTATTTTTCTGCTTCCATTTCAGGAATCAATTCCATTGACATTGATTAGAGATGGTCACAATTTATTCTCGATACCCAACGACAATGGTATGCTTGTTTTAATTTTACTTGGCATTTACCAAGGAAGCCAAGCTTTATGAACCCCTCGAGTTCAAGAAATCATTAGGAATCTAACTCTGAAATCTGGACAACGTTTTACTCTACCCTTTATTTCCAAATGGGGATTATGGGATTGGGTGCCACGTAATGATAAAGACCTTGCTAAATATCGTGAGGGCATCTACGGTGGATGTAACTTTCACCATCAATGTTACACAAGCAGAGTAATTTGGCCGGTGAAAGATAGGGGGTATACTGGTAGTGTTCAAAGACGAGAAATTTGTTCAAAAGAACAATGTGAAATTGTGGGGTTAAATCTCATAAAGTTTACTAATGTGGAAATTAACTTAGTTTTGAATCGTACCCACATGCTTACATTATGGGATTCATTAGCCAAAGGCTGTATTTATCCCATAGTGTTACCATGTGGAGGGTTTCTGTGGGATACTTCCTCAGGGACAACAAGATTCAAGGGAAATTACGTACGAGTTTGGCATTCGGAAGATACGAACGAATATTGTGAGACTGAACTAGAAACTGGGGAAATTGGACAGTGTTTTTATCTTTCCGCGGAAAATACAAACAAAGCTAAAACATGCCCAAGTACAACTATTGCACCAGCTCATGGTATCTTGTTAGCTAAAGAAACCAAAACCTTGATAAACGAAGCTCACAAGGTGCGACAACGCATTAATTATAACTTGATATCTCTTCTTACTGTTTTTGATCAGTCCTATTGTGGAAATTTCACAAAAATAAGGAGTTGGTTGGAAAAAGAAGTTAAATATTATACCTCTAAGGATCCTCTGAGAAGTCGAAATCGTAAACCTCAAAGTATATGGGGAGACATAGAGGGGGTATTTGGTTCTGTCAATTCAATTAGTAATACTGCTCAAATTAACCAACTAAGCGAATACACTCAGTGGGTGGGAACAATGACTGGGAAAGGACTCACTGAGGCTCTTCAAGGTTCTCTACATATTTTAGCAGCGGGGCAGCATCTTAATAACGCAGCGAAGGAATTGGCAGATGCATTAACGCAATCATCTAACTTTGAGACACATCGTGCGGCATGTTTATTTTTGGCACAGAAATTAAATTACAGGAGGGGATTCATTTCAGGATGAGTTTGATCACTTCGTCATCATCAATTTCAGGCTTCCATCGTCTGCAAAGAGAACGATACATGTATGCAAATTCTCTTATACTTTCATTTTCTCCTTGTATTCTATTACAAACTCTTTCTGCCAATTTATCACCATAATCTTCAGACAAAAAAGCTGAAAGAAAGCTAGTCTCAAACTCAGTCCATGTATGAATGGACCCTCAGGCTACATCCCACCAATCTCTGGCAGTCCCGTGCAGCACATTTCGAAGGGTGGCCATCAGTTCCTCATTTGATAGAGGGACCAAGGCTAGAAAATCATGTTAAATTAAAGGAGCTGGGTTATCCTTTTTCCGACTGAATGAAGGGAATTCTAGCTTAATAGGACTATTTCCAACATATCGTCGACTGATGTCTCCGGGTAACAGTGTCTGTGAGCCACATTGAGCTCCTGTCAGGAAGTCCTGGCTGCATGGTGGACTGAAAGGGATACGATTTCTTTGTAACATCATGTACAATAGTCACAGGGAAGGTTGAGAGGAATATGATACTTTTTGATTGATTGAATTGATTAAAAATTGTATTAAACAACAACAATCAACACAAAGGGCCCTATCTTGCACCCAGCGCAATTGACTTTGAACACCGACGCATATATCATTCCTATTTTGCACCCGCGCACAGCGGACTTTTCCCTCCACAGACGCACGTCGATAAATTAGGGAATGAACTTGCGCTCGCGGGGGCGGTTCAGCGCAAAGAGGAGGCGTGTTCCGGCGCAAAACTCCCCTGGTGCTATTTTCCAGTTCTAGAAAGCAATTGCGCCACTGACCAGGAAAAAAACAGTCTAAAGACAGTGGCGCGTTGCGCGTTAGTGATATGGTATTTTAAGAGCGCGTGCTTGGCCATAATGTAGCGTGTTAACGCGCATCTACTTTGATTCTCTAATAATTATAAACAGACGCAGCAGTTTTCATTTTTGCAAATCATACATTATTACAAGGACAAATATTAACACACGAGGGAAATCATTGTTGTGTCCGTGAAGATAAGAAAAATATCTATCTAGATTTGTAAAAAAAAAAAATCTAGATTAGGCTACACATTTACCCAAATTATACCTGTTTAACCGAAGCTAATTTGGGTGGGTTTCTCCCATCATCCCCAATGTCACTTCTCTGTGTTTTACGGCCCTGACGAGAACGTCGGTCTGCTCGGCTGTGAACCGCTCCTGGCGTGCGCTGGCAAATCCGCCGTTATAATAGCAATCCGCCATGGAACAAGTGCGCCTGCTCTTAAAGGGAATGTGAGAGGACTCTCTGATTGGTTTATTTCACGTTACGCCCAAACCACACCTATGAATAATGAAGCCACTTCAGACCAACCCCTAAAGGATAAAAACACAAAAAGTTTCCACTGTGGTCCTTAAGATGGAAGATGGGTAACAGTCCATGGACTAAAAACATTGAGGACAATGAAGAAAGGGGGAATAAAAAATACAAACAAAATAAAACCGATAAAAACACAATAAAAAGAACGAAACAAGGACTAAATTCACAAATAGACAAGCAGACAATACAATATTCCTACTACTTTAAAGATTTCTGTTTCCTTTTTTTTTTTCTTTTTTTTTATAGGTTTAATAACCAATTTTATATTGAAGATTTAAAATGATAATAGGAAGAGATCAATAGTTTAAAGTTTGAAAGTAAACCATTCCACAAGACAGCTGCAGAGTATAGGAAAGAGTACTTTCCCACACAGCTCTGTGGAACTCCCCCTGGTGCAGTAGTTGTGTCACTCATTTTTGAAAAGTAATCACATAAATACTTGGGTGCCAGATTATTTCTTATCTTATAAACTAAACACAGTTTACCCTCTGGGGTCGGCAAACACGCGGGCGTGTTTTGCTGGGGTTTTTTTTACATAGCAGCAACATAGACATAAAATACTCCGTCATGTATGGTCATACAGACTTTAAGAAATATGAAAAAAGAATCTGTGAGATGTCTACTTTTGTATGTGTCCACTTACAATCAAAACAAAACGTTGTGCTTTTGTAAAATGAAGAAATTAAACAGGGTGTGCTTACTGCCTCCGTCTCGTGAACTTTTTTTCTTGAGCACGTCTGTGAACATAAACAAAACTCAGCGAATACTTGTCACACATTTGAGCTCTATATATTTATAATCATTTAAGTGTGTAGTTTTAAATGATCTGATTCAAAACGAAAACAAATATTCTCTGTTTAAGTAATTTGTATAAAACCAACAAGATATCCAGTTTCTCTAACCCTTGCTCATTAGTTTTAATGTGACCACACCCACAAAACATATAGAGATGCAAATCGTCCATGCGTCGCGCGAACGCTCCCATTACCTCAAAAACAAAGCGCCGCCAAACTTTATCAGTCCTCTGCTGTTCGTCGAGTTTGAAAGACACGCTGTGAGATTATTGGATTTACATCAGAAGAAGAAGAATGCGATTTGAAGACAAGAAAGATTTTAAGGTAAGAAATCATTCTGAATTATATTAGTTGGTGTTATTGTTGCATAAACTTCACATTGCCATTGAACTGTTGCTTGATGCTTCAGTAAATGTTCCCTGCACGCGCTGTGAGAGTTTGAGTCAGTCACGCGACATGCGTTTGAAAAGCAAAACGCACCATGATTTTACTCCAATCTCATTTCATAACGTCATATCGATTGTAAACATTTGAAGTAATATAATCAATATGTTTTTCTCTAGTGTAGTGTTACTGAAGTGTTCCTTTTTAACGATGCCTGCTATACTATTGTTATTATCATTTTATTCAGCCCTGCAGGTATATGCCTACAAGGCACAACAAATATATATGTATATATATATATATATATATGTGTGTGTGTGTGTGTGTATTTTGTACATTTTAAAAAAGGAATTTTAACCAGAACAAATCTAAAATGTATTCCCAAAATCATGCAGCCCTAGTTTCTCTTGATATCAGCATGTTCACAGGTTATATATATATATATATATATATATATATATATATATATATATATATATATATATTTTTTTTTTTTTTTTTTTTTAGGTACCCGTCCTGCTGACTTCAACATGAGCATGAGGAGGTAAAGTGAAAAATCAAACACCTTGGACATGACAGGTATGTACTATGTTTCAGGAATGGCACAGGTGTGTGACTGGTATCCTGCTTAAGAGGCTCCGGGACATTGGCTTGGGCACTAAGGCAGTTGATTGGTTCAGAAACTATCTTGCCAACAGAACTCAAACTGTAGTTGTCGATGGGCATAGTTCTGCCCCACTGGGGGTCCGGCGAGGTGTCCCTCAAGGGTCTATCCTTGGTCCGGTCCTATTTACCATCTACATAAACACCATTGCCTTTGTAGCAGATAATGGCAAAATACACCTCTATGCAGACGACACAGTACTATATTGTTCCACCCCCACCCTAGCTCAAGCTTATAATTTACTACAGCAGTCTTTTAATTTATTACAGGCCACCTTCATTGAACTTAAGACTGGTATTAAACACTGGTAAAACTAAGGTGATGCAGTTCACAAAGTCTCGCACAGTACCCTCATCAACTTCCCTAGCCATTTCCACACTGGATGGGAAGTGTGTTGAAAATGTTTCATCTTATAAATATCTTGGTCTGTGGATTGACGAAAAGCTAACCTTCAAAGTTGATATTGATAAATTAGTGAGAAAGCTGAGAGTGAAGCTTGGTTTTAAAAAAAAAAAAAATCCTGTTTTACTCTCCAAGCTAGGAGGAAATTGATCAGTGACACTTTTTTTACCAGTCTTGGACTATGGGGATATTATTTATATGCATGCTACTTCTTCCTCGCTGCATACACTTGACACAGTTTACCATGGTGCATTACCGTTCATTACTAATGCCAAATCACGCACTTATACTGTCGTCTTTATGAGGCGACTGGTTTTAGCTCCTTAGGTCTGCGTAGATGGTTGCACTGGCATATATTTATTTACAAAGCTATTAATGGTAATTTACCCAGCTATCTTAACAGTCTGTTGACTTGGAAACATTCCATTTACAATCTTCGCTCCGTTAACATTCTGGCTCTAAATATCCCACGTATAACAACTGAATTTGGTAAGACTGCTTTTAGTTATGCTGCTCCTTGGTGTTGGAATTTGCTCCAAAAAGTTTTGAAGCTTTCTGTTTTTATCTCACTTGAACATTTTAAACAATTACTTAAATGTTCCAAATTTGAACAATGCACATGTTTTCAATGACCCCTTTATGTTATTTTAAATTGTTTTACATGTACTGTAAATCTGTTTTGTTTGTTGTGTCCGTTTCTGTGACTTGTGTAATTTGTTGCCCCAGGGCTCCCTTGTAAAAGAGATTTGAATATCTCAATGGGACATCACCTGGTAAAATAAAGGGTAAAAAAAAAAAAAAAAAAAAAAAAAAAATCCAAACAATCAAAAAGCCATTCTTTTTTAAATCTCCTCATTCTTTGTTGCAAGGTAATGTAATGATAGTGCCTGATAGCTCCTAATAGGGCCATTATGGGAGGGTCTTTGTCTTTCTCAGGTGTGAAACACTCAATATTCATGGTGGTTAACGCCTACTCGCATAAAGCTTTCTTACACAAGACATGTCAAACAAATTTTAAATCAATATATTGTCTGATCTGAATGAGTAGTCAGGATGATTTTCACATAGTTTTGGAGCAAATATTCTAGGCTACGTGATACAATTTTCAAAAGTCTTGTGAAGAAATATTCAGTTTGGGATTCTTGACCTTATTTCAGTGACATTTTTTTTATTGTCATTTTCACAAACCACGCATAAACGTTATTATCTCAAAACTACAAAATTTTACATACATGCTGCTGACATATTATTGTAGCAGAGTTTGTGCTGAATGCAGTGTAATAAGACCTTAGCCATGAAAATGTCACAAGTAACAGAAATTAGCGCAAATGTCAGAATATGTCAGACCACCTCCAGGACCCAGAAAACACCTCAGACCCCAGAGGGTTAAGTTGAGAAACCCTCTCCACTCTGAGTCACCCAAGACTGGAGAAATGGTCAGGAAGAAGATGAATTCTAGGATGTAATTTAACCCTCTGGGGACGGCAATCACGCCGGCGTGATTTGCGCGATTTTTTTTCACATAGCAGCTGAATAGACTTAAAATACTCTGTCATCTATGGTCATACAGACTTAAGAAATATGAAAAAATAAGCTGTTAAATGTCTACTTTTGTATGTGTCCACTTACAATCGAAATAAAACGTGCTTTTGTAAAATAAAGAAAATAAACAGGGTGTGCTTTCTGCCTCTCCGTCTCCGTGAACTTTTTTTCCAGTGCACGTCTGTAAACATATACAAAACTCAGCGAATACTATTCACCCAGGCATGATCAATATATCTTTATAATCATTTAAGTGTGTACTTTTAAATAATCTAATTCAAAACTAAAACAAATATTCTCTGTTTATGTAATCTAAATAAAAAGAGCGAGTTCTCATTTTAGCTCATCATAGCTCGTTATCTTTTAATGTGACCACGCCCACGGAGAACACACGCTATTCAAACGCAAATGATCTGAGGCAATACATGCAAACCGGCCACATCAGCTCGATAAAACACATCAAGTTTAATCAGATGAATGTACTATGTCATCTTGCGAGGAATAATCCTGGGAAACGTACCTCAGAAGTGCTGGTTTCACTTCGAGGAGCAATGGATCCATTTGAGGATTAGTAGTAAGTTTTTTTTAATTCTTATATGCTTTGTTCTGTTGAATAGTGTCTGTAAACCACAAAAGACTGTTTATGAATCGCGTTTCTATGTGTGATGAATGAATGGCATATATGCGCGCTGTTGTGACTAGTTGTGACTAGTTTTGGATAGACTATAAAGTTTTTACTGTAAAATAGACATCAAATAAGCTTTTGTTAGCCAGTTTCTGCTCATCTGTTAATATATAGTATGTTTTGTCAAAACTAAACTCATCAACTAAGATGTTATAGTGTTTGTTCCAATGTAACGTTAGGCTATATCAAACTAATGAATCCTTAACTTTGAAATATGTATGATACTTAAAAAAAAGAAGAAAGATTACACTTGAAATATTGTTAAAATTGTAATTGTTGTTGATGTGAATACTTTTTAATAAAATAGCAAAAAATATATTTACAAGGTAGATGTAAAATAATCTTTATAGGTCAATATAATTAAGCCTTCTCATTAAATTATTTATTATTGTTTTTTATTAGTGACACATTTGGGCAGAGGATGTATTCCAAAACTTTCTGAAAATACAGTATGATAATTAACTGCACAATTACTAGAAATGTTTACCTTGGATATTATACCATTTGCATGTATAAAAAAAATTGTGAAAGAAAAGTTTCCAAATCTAACTTTGAACCAATTCTGTAGAATGGCTCATATAGCCTATTTGAACAGGATTTGTTTCCAGGTATGACTATGTGTAGCAAGTTGGGAAGAAAGAAATATTAATTGTATTTTTATATGATGAACTTCCCAAAACAAACTTTCTATTGGGTAAAATACTTGTGTTAATTTTGTATTAAATACTTATATGAGCGAGCCATGCAATGTTATTGTGGTCAGGAACTGTCAATTAAGGTGTTTCGTTAAGTGGGACATTTATCAGTGTTGCGCGTTATGCTTTAGAGAGTGCGTGAGTTACGTCAGCCTCAGATCGCAAATGGACGCTGGCGAGGCAAGACGCACTTGTTTTCCTTTCACTCTTCCCACTTAATATTGGTATGTTTAAGTGTTAATTCGGTTAAAGTTCATTAAATATTTAGCACAATGTGTTACTGAATCGATTATACACATGCATGTTGTGTATTGTGAGTTTTATGTGACTTTTATCTGACGCACGTGGAGTTAGCTGGGTCATTCCTGGGATTCGGTAATATTTCAACCTTGACTTTTTAAAATTTTGAACTACATATGATTACATTTCTAAATACCCCACATTATTAGGCACATATCAAACCTTCAAAAAATCATATTTTCCCATCTCAGGCATTAAAGACTTTTTATTATTTTCAGTTTTTTTCAGATTTGTACACCTTTTATTCTCAACCCCGTAACGAACAAAATTTAAGTAGTTTAAACAGGATTTTATACAAAACTTGCTATAAAACAAACATCTACCTACTGCTCATGTGTCCCTCATACCAATTCAATGACTTCAAATGTAACATTCATGATAATTTTCACATTTGTATGTGATGGAAGTTACAATATTAATGTGACAGGGTTGAGAATACTGTGATGGGGTTGAAGACTGTAACAGGGTTGAAAGGACACATTGGCCTACTTTTTGTATTTGTTTAATACGAAAATCCCTCTTTGAGACTCAAACAAAACACTATTTTATTTTAGGCAACCATGTAATAAAGACATAGTCATATTTAGTTTCTTTCGTTTTTACTTTATTATCTGAACTGCAGTGAGAATTTGCGAAACAAAACTGCCTTTGCCTCTCTGCTGTTGATGTGGGTGCCATTTCTGATTAGGATGCCTGTTGAAGTTTAAGTGGACACATTACATAAAATATTTGATCTATAACAACAATATGAGTTATGATTTTGGTAATATATTTACTGAAATTAATTTTTTTAATTGAAATCATTGATTAAATTAAGGGAATAACTCAACCCCGTCACACGAACCAATGACATATGTGACAGGGTTGAGTGTGATGGGGTTGATTTTTTTTGCTCAAAATGGCCACTGCTCTTAATGTGGTGTAGAAGAGTGGGCCACATGGCAGACAATTAAATAAGTATATTTTAGATTTTTATGGATTAAAATAAAATTTAAAAAAGTCATAATTTTCCATCTTAATTGTATGTGATGGGGTTGAGTTGTTAAGGTTGACAGTACCCTCCCTGACTATAATACACCTCAAAAAATGAATAAAAAGTGTGATAACACTCACCTTCTTCTGCACCATGTTGTTGAAGAGAGCTGAATGATGCAACTTCCTGTGAATGATGTCACATATGGGTGGAGTCTAAATTATTATGGGCGGAGAATGGTTGGCGTGACGGGGTTGAGTTCAGACTGAGGGACATAACTTTATAAGTTGTTTTTTATCAAATATCTAGCTTTTTTTTTTTTTAAATCTTTTCAAAAGCAAAGAACATAAATAAATACTTGCATTATTGCCGAAAATTATAGACACTGTGCACATTTTATTAATTATTTTCCAAGTACAAATTCAGCGAAGAACCTCAGGGACATGACAAAATGCTTGCTGTAAGACATAAATAAGATTTTTTTTAATGATAAAAATTATTTAAATGCAATAATTATTTGTATTCAGTATAAAGGACATACCAAAGTATTGTGAAAAGCTTTTAACATTTAATTTTGGTGAACCACCACTTTCAAAAATCTAGGGGACTGAAATATTACCGAATCCCAGGAATGACCCAGCTAACTCGTGATTTGTGCACAGTGTATAACGTGGAAAGAGGTTGGCGCAACGGAAATATACTGATCAAATTGTCCCATATGTTTCCAGGTATGTTCAATTATTCAATTTAACCAGTATAAAGTGATCTAATTTATGTAATTTGGGTCTATAATGTATTTGTGGATTGTGCTTTTGAGCTGATGTATTCTATCTTTTATTTGCAGCTATTACGCTGGTTTTGCAATTCTAAAGAGTATAATGTAAATGTGCCTGATATTTTGAGAGAATATTTGTTTGATGCGTACAAACATTACTCTTATACGTTATTATTAGTGATATGTTCAAAGAATACACATCCAGCCATTTTATTACTTTCTTTATTTTTCCTTTACACATTAAAGCAAATAATCCATTACTGCTGTTAGACTATAATGTTAAACATGTATACAATTGTATTACGTCAGCCTGAGATCGCAAATGGACGCTGGCGAGGCAAGACGCACTTGTTTTCCTTTCACTCTTCCCACTTAATATTGTGTATAACGTGGAAAGAGGTTGGCGCAACGGAAATATACTGATCAAATTGTCCCATATGTTTCCAGGGTCAATAAATTCAGTCGTTTGAAGCCATCCTGCTGTCTGCTGTGTGGAATTTCTTATGTACAGAACTGGATCTGCTACATAAGTACTAAAATGTGCTTTTGACTTTAATTTATATGTGGATTATATATATATATATTTATTTATTTATTTTGTCCTCACATTCTTTCTTGTGACACACCAGAATGAAAGGCTCATTATGCGGGGTCATTAAGCGGGCCATTGTCTTCTCAGCTGTGAACCACTCACTATACATGATGGTGTTGGATCGTCGACGCCACTTTAATACGAACAAATTCGAATCGAAAGCTAATACATTCTGATTATGTAATGCGTATGAAAGGTGCATTTCTCTCTAAAAGCGCATCTGCTTAACAGCGGAGATGGAGATGTTTTTAGCTGACTTGGAAAACAATAGTTTGTTAATAATATGAATGGCTCTTCTCATTCACTGTGGGAAAAATATAAATTCCAGGTTCTAATTTGGCCTTAGAAAACCAATAAAATCGACATGTTTTCCATATTAATTTGTGAATATTTTAAATGTTTAATAAAGGGGCAAAAAGTCATTAAACAAAAATCTGCCAATTCGTCAATATTTACTTTTTTGCGCAGCAGTTGGTGTAGCCAGTTCAAATAAAAATTGTGGTGTTTAACTTTGCGTTAATCACCAAAAAGACAACATGCGGTGGTTGTGATATTATATAAAAAAACGTCCGTTGCCGTGATCTTTGGAATGACTTATCGCGAGAGAAAAAAGGACGTTTTAGTCGCATAACATCAGTTAATGGAAACGCTGTCATTTCGCAATAGTTTTTTATCGATATTTAGATAATAGCGCAAAACATTTGCTCAAATATGTAATGGAAACGCGGCTACTGATGGACATTTAGCAATGCTGATAACACAAAACATATGTAACATCATCAACCAATCTCCAAAAATAAATAAGTCATACAGGCTCATATTGTATTAACACTAAGTATAAACTAAATTGAACTAACATCTGTAAAATAGTGGTATGTACTTACTCTTTCTGATTTCTGACTTTGTTGCTAAGCGCACTCCGAGTTGCAGGCGGCATGATGAAGCTATATTCCTTTTTAAAAAAGTTGAAGAATATTTTTGTATCGTGCCATCTTCCCAACACGCAGGTGACTGAATGATGAAACTTGAAGCCTTTAATGCATTTGCTTGGGGGCGTTTACCTGTTTTGCATAGACGCTTAACACATCATCTTGTGAATAGCGCGCTCCGTTAGTAGGCGTGAACGAATTAAATTTAATAAGCTCGTAAACAGCTCGACTGGAATCGCTCTCTTTTCATACAGATTACAGAAGCTGAGAATATTTGTTTTTTATATAAATTACTTCATACAGTTACAGATAATTTTCGATCGCGTTTCAAATTGAAGTTCACTGACCGAGAGAATGCAGAACTCGCATCATGTTAATTTTTCTTTATTTGGCAAAAAGCAAAACACTTTATTTTTATTGTGAGTATACAGAAAAAAATTTAAACTGAACAGGATCGATTGATGTATAATACGAAAATGAAAGATCAAAATTAACAGAGCATTTTGAGTTTATTTTGCCCATTGCTTAAAAAAAAACACGAGCAAAACGCGGGGGTGCGTTTTTGGTCCCCAGAGGGTTAAAATTAAAGATTAAAGAGCACACCCAGGTTCCTAACCGATGACGAGGACTTGACAGAGCAGGCATCGAGTGTTAGACAGTATTCTAGGTTATTACGTGAGGAAGTTTTTTGTCCAATAATTAGAATCTCTGTTTTTTTTCAGAGATAAGTAGTAGGAAATTACTAGTAATCCAGTTTTTATATCAGCTATGTATTCCGTTAATTTTGTGAATTGGTAAATTTCATCAGGGCGTGAAGAAATATAGAGCTGAGTATCATCAGCATAACAGTGAAAACTAATACCATGCTCACTAATGATATCTCCCAAGGGTAGCATGTACAGAGTGAACAGCAACGGTCCTAGTACTGAGCCTTGTGGTACGCCATACTGAACTTTTGAATGATAAGACATCTCTTCATTTACTGCTACAAACTGATAATGGTCAGATAAGTACGATTTAAACCATGCTAATGCAATTCCACTAATAATTTTCAAGTCTATTTAAAAGAATGTTGTGGTCAATAGTATCAAATGCAGCACTAAGATCAAGTAACACTACCACGATCGGATGATAATAGCAAATCATTTGTGACTCTAATGAGAGCTGTCTCAGTACTATGGTATGGTCTAAATCCTGATTGAAAATCCTTGCAGATATCCTTTCTTTCTAAAAAGGAACATAGTTGTTAGGATTAGGGATGTTAACCGATGACCGTTTGACCGATGGTTGACCGTATCAACGTTAACCGATCAAAGTTGTTGATAGTCGGTTAAAAAAAAAAATCTCTAAATTAGTCTATTATAGACAGTGGACTAAACGCTACTACAGTTAGCCGTCACATTCCAATATCTTTTTGTGTAAAGTGAACAAATCCCTCTCACTCAATTTTTCATAACTCGCCCGTTTGTACTTAATAAACCAATAAAAACATTTGGCGCGAGGTCACAGCGTTTGGGTTCAC
Source organism: Phoxinus dragarum (assembly GCA_033366665.1). Classification (NCBI taxonomy): domain Eukaryota; kingdom Metazoa; phylum Chordata; class Actinopteri; order Cypriniformes; family Leuciscidae; genus Phoxinus; species Phoxinus dragarum. The sequence continues at coordinate 78,598 of JARPMJ010001299.1, forward strand.
GCGCTCACAAGGTGTTGTAAACAGTAAAGGCTACAGGCTAACACACTCGAGGTTAGAGCCAGGGCAGACGACAGGAGGAAGCGTGCGAGGAAGAGTAGTGTGTGGGACCATTTCACCAAAAAGAATGACACAGATGTAAGTTGCAACTTGTGTGATACAGTGCTTAAATATGAAAATACATTACATCTACATTTCAGTGGTAACAGATAAGGTGATGATCATCATCTTTCTTTATTATTGTTAGCACCACCTCAAACTAAAGCGGCGTCTCTTCGGCTCTTGAGCTGTCATTTTCTTAAATGAGCCGCGGCAATGTTTCAAATGAGCTTCTGACGCTAGAAAAAACGCTTTTATTTTCAACGCGATCACCTTGTACCCAAACCATTCCGAAACTAAGGAGCCATTTGTCTGCCGATTACATACAAGCTCATCGGCGCCGCGTTTGCGGGACTTTCGCGCTGTTGGGGATTTTAAAAAAGTGACGTGAGTGGAAGGGCTGCGCCGGGGTGTGTGTGTGTGTGTGTGTGTGAGCGGGAGGCAGAGCGGCAGAGAAGATGCGACAGAGTTGCGAAATTGCAGGCACGGCTCGAAATGGCTGTTATTTCAAATAGCGTAGCATATTTTAAACTAATCGGTTAACCGGTTTCAACCGGCTAATGAGGCTCGGTGGTCGGTCAAGACATTTTTTAGTTTTCGCCATCCCTAGTTAGGATACTGCTTTTTCTAATATCTTTGACAGAAAAGGTAGATTCGAGATCGGCCTGTAATTGACTAATTCTGTAGGATCAAATTTTTTTAACAAGCGGTTTAATCATAGCCAGCTTAAAAGTTTTTGGTATGTATCCTAATGACAAAGATGAATTATGATATTAAGAGGATCTATGACATCTGGAAGCATCTCTTTCAATAGCTTAGTCGGTATAGGGTCTAACATACATGTTGTCGATTTTGATGATTTAACAAGTTTAGAAAATTCTTCCTCTCCTATAGAAATGAATGAATCAAATTTTTCCTCAGGGAGACTACAATGCACTGCCTGATGCAACACTGTAGCAGACGGTTGCATAGTTATAATTTTCTCCCTGATATTATCAATCTTGTAAGTAAAGAAGTTCATAAAGTCATTACTGCTGTGCTGCTTGGAAACTGGAGTTGATGCTTTATTTTTCGTTAATTTAGCCACTGTTTCAAATAAATACCTAGTGTTTTGTTTATTTTCTTCTAATAAGCAACTGTGTCTAAGATGCTGGAAATCACCAATAACTAGGGCACATTCAACAGGATTCTCAGTGGGTGTTTCACTAAGTGGAGAGAACCTGTTTAATGTTGTTATTGGAACGGAAGAGCAGTGTTTTGTCCCGTGACTACAGCGTCTCATGGTCACTCAGTTGCCCTGCTGCACAGGCTCTACAGCCGGAACCGAACAACGTACATTGTTCACTAAGCTAGTCACATTCAAAGCAGTATCAAAAGCCCTTGCACTCTTACTATCCTCGATTAAAGTTTGGATGCGTGTCTTTAGTTCTGAAATCTTCTCCGTCTCCCAGCATTTATCACATGTAAATCCTTCATTGCTGACAGAGAATGCTATACTATACATGTGACATGAAGTGCAAATGACAATAACAGGAGAAGAATTTACTCACCGTGTTTGTTGACTGATACCACTCACCAAAGTTGTTGATTTATAAAAGGCGCAGGCGCGCGAGAGAGAAAACAAGCACGGATGGCAGATTAACAGGCTAGCGAGATACAAGCATGGTTGTGCTAGCGATAACGATTTAGATAAAAGCTAGCGATGTTAGATTAATGTGATAGGCAATATTAGACAATATCTAATATATGTTGATGAGTAAGTTAAATTTAGCAAATAAGAACAATTATATTAAATAGAGATTCAAAACGGACAGCTATACGGAGCTTACAGACACAGTCCAGCAGCAAGGCAGACACGAGCAATCTATCCATTGTCTGGATATCAGTCATGTGATCATCACGGCCCAATCACAGCCACCGTACTGATATTCAGATCAACAGCACTCTTACTTATGTGATATGGATTAAATGTATTGGAAACATTATGAAAGCAGGAAGATCCAGACCTACAGGAGTAACGTTTACTGACTATTGACCGGTAAGATCTTCAGAGAGTCATAACAATAGAAGAATGGAAAGAGTGTGTGAGTGAAAGTGGTTGTGAATGTGTGCAGATGTGTGTTAGTTACAGGATTAGAGAATGACACCATTCCTCCGTCATAGTCCAGATACACTCTCACACGATCAAGCTTCTGTTTAACACGATAACCTAGAGTCCATCCGTACGTCACTCTCCAGACATCAGTGCTGAAGAAAACGAATCCCTTCCTCTGGTTTGATGCTGTAGTTACTCCAAGAGTCCAGTATTCACTCTCTTTAACCTCCACATCCCAGCAGTGTGTTCCTGAGTCAAAACCCTCTGAACCCAGAACACAGGGATAATATTCAAATCTCTCTGGATTATGAGGAATAGGTTGAGAGTTCCTGCTGGTTCTCACACCGGTCAGATCATCCGACAGGAGGAGACGTGCATCTGCAGTGTTTGGATCCAGAATCACAGGAGCTGATGAGACACAATCAACAGATGCTTTTATTCTGATCTTCATATAATGATCAACACATATTATTATGAATTATGACACTCGTCCTGTTGATCAAACACATTTTCCTCTGATCACTGTCAGTTCTGTTATTAGTTTCACACTCATCTTTATCATCAGTGTTTAACGGCATCAACTACAAACATTAAATATGGGATTCAGACATTTGTGTTCATCAAGAGAAACTGATACTTTGGGAAAGTAAAAATAATAAATCAATGAGATCTGTTGAGATTTATGCTGTAGATGAAAAAGTGTGTTTGCGATCTTCAGCAGCTTCTCCATCTTCATTTTATTGGCTCTTGTTCAGCTTATTCTCGGGGTGCTACTGTAGGTGTAACAGGTTGTGTTCACACGTTTTAGTTCCCAAGCACTCTAAAGAGAGGATTAGCGTACCACTAGCATTGACTGTTTATAGCCGTTACCCAGGAAACATCAGGTTCCGGTTCAGTGACAGGAAGTCGTGCACATAATTAACGCAAGGAAATGGAATCATGGGAGCTAGAAATAAGGTAGACAGTCTGTGTATCGGCTACAAACAATCCAACCGTCTCCATGCGCTGATTTCACGCAGCCGCCATTTTGGAATCGAAAGCGAGGCTCTGGTTGTATCGTCTTGAATCACAGGAGAGTTGCGAATGCGATGGTGTATTGCTGTGTACCAGGCTGTACATCCTATCAACGGAAAGAGAGTGATAAAAATATATCCTTTCATCGCTTTCCGAGTGACCCAAAAGCCTGTCGTGAGTGGATTGTAAAACTAAGAAGGGATATTGGACCTCATTTTCAGGTAAGCGAAATAACTTTAGTTTGCTAACGCCATCTGTCCAACTTACACACGTTTTGGATAGCAGTTATCAAACTAAATAACTGATTCTCTCATAGGATTACAGACAACACAAGTCCACTTTACTCAGGACTGTTCTTTGTTCTTTCGCTCACGGGTTTACATAGACTGAAACAGGGAAGCGTGTCGACTTTATTTACATGGTGCTGTGAACTCAAGCCCAGGAGGGACACTTCAGCGAAATCAAGGGTGCGTTAACTTGTTTGATGACATAAATCTGAATAATCTTAAAAAGATTAGGATTTTATGTTATGAGATATACATGTATATATGTATGTATGTGTGTGTATATACACTCTTGAACAAAATCTTAAGACCTGGGGAAGCATTGCAAGTTTTTTCGCATTTCGCGCTAGTGGATCATAACCGGGTTGTAAGTACTGCTTCAAAATGCCAATGAAGAAACAGGAGCAAGAGACAAAAAAATAGAGAGTAGGCAATTTATTGAAAACTGCATTTAAACTCAAACTGCTCATGCTCAAACTGTTCATCTGCTGATCAAAAGTTTAAGACCGTAGCCCAAAAATAACTCACAACAGAACTAAAAGTGTCAAAAAGGACTCAGTAGTGAGTCCGTTCTTGTTGATCACTTCAAACACTCGCTTCGGCATGCTTGATGAGACTGTTCCCAGGAGGCTGCTGGGAAAGTTGCTCCATGTGGTGAAGATGGCTTCACGAAGGGCATCCATGGTCTGGAACTGACATCCGTTTTTGTAAACTTCCCTTGCCATCCATCCCCAAATGTTCTCAATGGGATTTAGATCAGGGGAACACGCAAGATGGTCCAAAAGAGCAACTTTATTCTCCTGGAAGAAGTCCTTCGTCAGGCAGGCATTGTGAATTGCAGCGTTGTCCTGTTGAAAGACCCAGTCATTACTGCACAGACGGGGGCCCTCAGTCAAGAGGGATGCACGCTGCAACATGTCCACATAGCCAGTCGTCGTTTAACTCCCCTGGACAACCTGAAGCTTCCATTTTCTCATTGAAGGAAAAAAGCACCCCAAATCATGATGGAGCCTCCTCCACTGTGCCGCGTAGAAAACATCTCCGGTGGGATCTCCTTGTCATGCCAGTACGTTGGAAGCCATCAGGACCGTCCAGGTAATTTTTTTTCTCGTCAGAGAATAAAACTTTCTTCCACCTTTCAATTACCCATGTTTGGTGCTCCCTTGCAAATTCCAAACGGGCAAGTTTGTGGCGTGGGAGGAGACGTGGCCTTTGAATACGTTTTTTGTTCTTGAAGCCCTTCTCTCGCAGATGATGTCTTATGGTAATTTGGCTACAGTCAGCATCAGTAAGGGCCTTAATTTGGGTCGAGGATCGACCTGTGTCTTCACGGACAACCCGTCGGATCCTGCGGCTCAGTGCAGGTGAATTATTTGCGGTCTACCACTTGACTTTTTTGTCCCATAACTCTCAGGATCTTTTAAGAAATGTAAAATGACTGTCTTACTGCCTCCGACCTTTGCAGCGATGGCGCGTTGCGAGAGGCCTTGCTTGTGCAGCTCAACAATCCTGCCACGTCCAAAGAGAGAAAGCCTTTTTGCCCTTTGCATCAGGAGGATCATGACAGTGTGACTGCCTGAAGAACAATGACACGAAAGCCATATTTTTGTGCAGATTTGACCTTTTTATGCCTATGATCTTAAACTTTTGAGGCAGCAGATGAACAGCCTGTTTAAGTTTAAATGCAGTTTTCAATAATTTGCCTACTCTATATTTTTTGTCTCTTGCTCCTGTTTCTTCTTTTGGCATTTTGAAGCAGTACTTACAACCCGGTTATGATTCCACCAGCGCGGAAATGCGAATACTTGGTGGTTGAGGAGTTTCCCCCCCCTTCCAGTGTGAAGCACTTGAGTACCCAGAAAAGCGCTATATAAATGTAACAAATTATTATAATTAATTACTTGCAATGTTTCCCCCGGTCTTAAGATTTTGTTCAAGAGTGTATATATAATAATGTATATATATAATATTACACATATACATGCATATATATATGCTGATTGCTGTCATTTTACAGTTGCACATTCTTTTGTATAATTTACAGTGTATGTATCTTATAATAATAATAATAATAATTTGTTACATTTATATAGTGGCTTTTTCTGAGACCTCAAAGCACTTTACATAGAAGGGTGGAATCACCTCAACACCACCAATGTGCAGCTCCACCTGGAAGATGCGACGGCAGCCATAGTGCACCAGAACGCCCACCACACACAGCTTACTGGTGGAGAGGAGACAGAGTGATGAAGCCAATCAGTATATGGGATGATTTAGGAGGCCATGATGAACAGAGGCCAAGGGGCAAATTTGGCCAAGATGCCGGGGTTACAAATTATTGGCCACAATTATTGGCACCCCTAGAATTGTTTACAAGTAAAATATCTCTGAAGTATATTCCTATTAATATTTACCTTTTTTAGCACACCAGGGTGACTAGGAACACAAAATTGTCCAGCTATGACTTCTTGTTTCACAGGAGTGTAAATATGAGGACGCACAAAGGCCAAATTCCCTTAATCATCCATCACAATAAGTAAAACCAAAGAATATAGTTCTGATGTGCAGCAAACGATTGTTGAGCTTCACAATTGAAAATTCTTATCAGTACAATAATTAAGAAGTTCCAGTCAACTAAAGATGTTACGAATCTGCCAGGAAGAGGACGTGTCTATATTGTTTTAATGCACAGTGAGAAAGAGAGTTTGAGTGGCCAAAGAGTCTTCAATAATCACAGATGGAGAATTGTTGAGAGATTAGTTGAGTCTTGGGGTCAGAAAGCCTATAAAAAAAATAAAACAATAAACAACCCCTAAATCACCACATATTGTTTGGGAGGGTTTCAAGAAAAATCATCCTCGCTCATCCAAAAACAAACTCCAGCATATTCAGTTGTCAGATACAACTGGATCTTCACACGGCACAGGGATCTGTGGTCAGATGAAACTTAAAAAAATAGCATTTTGGCACCAAACACGCTAGATGGCAGGCACGTGCAGAGTGGGGGGCTTTGGGTGCTCGAGCCCCTGCCCTTTTTCAAAATTAATCAAAAGTGCCCTTTTCAAACAAATATCATTGATAATATTGTGGTCAATAAAACAAAATGCATTTGATTATAATTTACATGACAATGTGTACAAGACTAAAGTAGCCTAAATTCACGTTCAGTTTTACGTTTCTGTCAGTCTGAGGTGTCGTTGCTATAACGCGTTGCTATGGGTTGCGTCACTGGCGTCAAGTCGTGCGGTGTCTTGCTTCGGTCTTCACTGACGGTCTCCATTTCGAGGGTCTAAAACTCCGGAGTAGTGTGTGGCCGGCAGGCATAACCGTAGCAAAAGTTATGCGTTTTAAAATGAAAATGTACTAGTGTACACGTAGGTATCCCACACAGTCTGCTTGGGAACCGATGCTCTCAAGCGTCTTTCAGTGAGTATGGCTCGACGGCAGAAAAGAAAAAGAAAAGCTTTTTTTATTATTTTTTAATTTTTTTTATAATAAAAGGTTGCGTGTCGATTCAATTAAAAATCCACATAACACATATTTTAAAATATTACTTAATTCGCTGAAGCCTGTTTGTCATGCATAATACACCGACCAATCGTCATCTGGCACAAGAAGTTCAAATATCATTGGACGGGTCATTTATAAATAAATCATTTGAAAATTTACATGGACAGACGAATTTACATTGAAGTGATCTGAATCTCCGTCGTTGACCTAATGGATGTTAATTGACTACAAACCAGCACCAAAAGTAGCATAATGGTAAGTATAATATTCAAGTCACTTGTATTTAGTCTATATTGATACACCGTTTACCATTATGAAACTATCATAGTTTGTTAAATGAAGCCCAGGCCTACTGCAGGCTGCCTGATAACAACACACGAAATGGTGAATTTATTATTTTAACATTTTTGCACACACACACATTACTATTTTTTTTTTTAAAGAAGTCCCTTATGCGCTTTAAGCCTGCATTTATTTGATCGAAAATACAGAAAAAAACTACAATTTAAAATAATGGTTCTCTATTTTATATACTTTAAAAATATAATTTGCAATATTAGATGCAAGATGCAAAGCACACACACACACATACACACATATACACATACATACATACATACACACATATATATATATAATTATATATATATATATGCCCCTTTTTATATTTGAGCCCCTGCCCCTGAGGAACTCTCTGCACGTCCCTGCTAGATGGGATTGGTGCACACAAGGATACAAAGTACCCCATGTGTACAATTTAATATAACCCGTTGGAACTTAAATGTTGTGGGGCATATTTTTCTGCTGGAGGTCCTGGGCTTCTTGTTCAGATACAAGGAATCATGGATTCGATCAAATATCAACAGATTAAAAATCAAAAACCTGACGCCTTCTGCTAGAAATCTATAATGGGTCGTGGTTGGATCTCCATCAGAAGAACGATCCAAAACAAACATCAAAATCAACACAAAAATGTGTCACTAAGCACAAAATTGTAGCTTCTGCCATGACCGTCCCAGTTCCCTGACCTGAACCCTATAGAAGAGTGGCTTTACTGAAGAGAAGAAGCACCAACATTGATCTGGGAACCTGAAGGATTTGGAGAGATTCTGTATGGAGGAATAGTCTCTGATCTCTGGTTAGTTGTTCTCCAAACTCATCTGGCATTATAGGAGAAAAACTGACATCTTGGCAAAAAGAGGTTGCAAAAAGTATTTAATAAAAGGGGTGCCAATAATTGTGGCCAACGTGTTTTGGAGAAAAACATTTATTTCATAATGTGATTTCCCCTGATCAAGTGAAATCTGATCAATAAAAAAAAATTAAGCATATAAACTCGTTGAACCAGACTTCATCATTCTTGATGCATACCAGAGCCCTTTAACAGTAAGATCTCTGAGAATCAGATTCCAGTTTATAGGGTTGATATCAAATAAACTTTACAAACTTGAAATCAGATTGGATTCATTGATGAAAATTAGAGCATGTAAACATATCTAATGACTTTGATACTTATTTTTGTTCGTCATGTAATTTTCTATTTTTTTTCTAAATACACAGATCTAACAATGGTTTTGGGGCACTGCAAGACCATGATTACCTGGAACGTCTCCTACCATGGAAAGAGCATCTGAATGCAGCACAGAAGGAGATTGCTCGCCTGACAGAACATTTTTTTAATTTAAGAAGTCAGCAGTTTTGTCTACAACGATTCCAATGTGAGCCCAAAGATGATCATGTTTTACACAGGATTTAAAGATCATGAGACCCTCAAAGCACTCTACCAGTCTCTTCAACCGACAGCACAGTCCTCTGGTAAGATGGAGTCAAATGCAAAGACATAATAAAACAGAACAGACTGTAACAGCTGGCTTTCATGCTCATGATATTTGTCTCTTTGACCAGTTTTTCTTGCTTCTCTGCCGTATGATTTCTGCAAATTTAGCTGTAAGTTTAATCTGTCAAAGGCCACTGTCAGTCGGATATGTATAACTTGGGCAAACTACCTTTATTTCATGCTTGGCACACTACCAGTATGGCCAAGTAGAGAAGCTGTAGATGAGCTAATGCCACCTTGCTTCAAGCAGACCTTTCACAAAACACGCGTTGTGCTAGATTGTACTGAGATTTATATGAGATTCATAACAGCAAGCTCAAAGGTTCTTAACACGGTGACATACTCCCATTACAAAGGAACCACAACTTTGAAATCCCTGATTGGCATTACTTCCTTTGGGTCAGTTAGCTTTGTAAGCAACCTATACACAGGCTCCATCTCTGACAAGGAAATCACCAAAGAGTCAGGCATTAAAACTCCTTGAGCCAGAAGATGAAGTAATGGCTGATAAGGGCTTTCTTATCAGAGATCTCATTGCTGACATTGATGTCACTCTTGTAACCCCAACATTCACAGGCCCAAGCGGACAATTCAGTAAAGATGAAATTGCACACACCCAAGAGATTGCCCGCTTGAGGATACATGTGGAGAGGGCTATCAGAGGCCTTAAAGAATATCACATTTTTGATGGTGTCCTACCATTTCTCTCTGTGGATCAGTCAAACCAGATGCGGACTGTTTGTGCTCTACTGACACATTTTCAAGGACCTCTATTTTAAAGGAAAGTTTCACACAATAATAAAAACTTGCTGAAAATGCACTCACCCTCAGGCAATCCAAAATGTAGATGAGTTTGTTTCTTCATCGGAACAGATTTGGAGAAATTTTGCATTCCATCACTTGCTCGCCAATGGATAAAATTGGCAAAACATCTACATCTTGGATTACATGAGTTTTTATTTTTGGGTGAAATATTCCTTTAATTCTAAAAACATTAATTTTAGGTTACAGTTAAACAAAAATGTACATAAACGAGAATAGTCATTTAAATGTTGTTACTTAGATTTATTGTTATAATTTGTACAGTAGATGGAAAATATACACTGGAACAAATTTATACAATTAAAAAATATATATTGTTGTCCCCATTGGCTTTTAATGTAGAAAGGAGTTGTTCTAAAACTGTGTATAATTTCTTTCATACTTAAGTCTATATACAGTGAAATTCATTTATAAATAAAATCATATTTTTGTACAATCAGTGGAATTCAGTTTCTTTAATGTAGAAATGAGTTGTTCTAAAAACCTGTACATATATTTACTTATTTATATTAATAAGTAATTAATTATATTAAAATATTTACTTATACTTATCTAATGTGTACACCGCATGTCTGTTAGGAGTAAGTGTGTGTGGTATTCCTGGGTTTATAAGCACAAGTTGTGCAGCCCAGTAGTTAAAAAAGGAACAAGTCCAACTTAGTTTTTACTTAGCTGACTCCCATTTCTCTTCATCAAAATGGATGCACCTCCATGTGGAAGTAATTTCTGGATTTGACAAAGAAGTCACACCATGTCATCCCTGTGATACCCATTTGTCCAATCATCTGATAATAATGTTCATGGCTGGTTTTGAGAGTGAGCATACCATCTGCTCTTACGGAAAGGTACTTGCACTCTAGGACACTGTTTACATCAGGATACTTGATTTCAAGTAACCCCAGAGCACCAGTGCCGTCAACCACCTTCCGATCAGGAGATGCGCCTAAATGTGGGGCATGGGGATTTATGACAAAGCCACAAGGGTAACTGTGATTACCCATATACACAAATCAGGCGAAACACGGAAGTAAAGCAGCGCCGCCATTACTGCGTGCCTTGCTGCTATGGAAGTAGCGGAAGTAGCGTGTTGATCCCGTAGGGTGGTTGTAGCAGATGTTAGCTGTTACTGTCCTATGGTTACTGTACGAAATGTTATTTTATTTGTATTTTTTTTGTACGTATGCTGTCCAGTGATGCCGGGAAGAGCGTGTTGTGTGGTTGGCTGTTTTAACAACAGCACAAAACTACAGGCCTGGAATAAAACCCATTCACAAACATTTGCTGCACATTGACTGCCCATGTTTACGGCCATACGAATTACACAGAGTTCCTGGTCTAGCGGAGGACCAAGATGTGCGTCAAAAGTTTATACAAAATACACCATGCTCTTCTTCAAATTGACATTAATCAACAATGCCGCTCTAGATGTGTAAAAACAAGTGGAAAGCGCGGGCGCGCCGCTGTCTCCTTTCCACAAGCGCTTGCTCTCCCCGTGGCGTCTGTCGTTGCTATGCAACCATGAACTGCGCTCTCCATGATGACAAGGAAGTATCAGCAAAAGAATAATTGATTTCTAGCCCTTGCATTAGCTTTACTACTAGATATATTTATGAGATGAAAAATAATAAGGCGGCCTGTACAGCTATGATCAGCTGTTCGGCCGAGCATTCACTGTTGTTACGCTGGAAGCTGATCAGTTGGTTCGTTGCTGCCGCACTCTATCACTCGCACACCAGAGCAAAATGGTTTTTAATGTAATGACATAATTTGGAAAGCAGATAATTTATTCACAAACAGCTCATTATGACTCAAAATGTTAGAATGCCGCACCTACACTCGATAGTGTGAGAAAGATCAGCGCAACGCAGACCTGCACTGACAGCGTGACACACATGATCTGTAACTTATACAGCCAGGGCTCAGCGGAAGAATGCCGGCCCAGCGCTGATTGAGGAATTAATTCGAAAATAAAAGACAGTTTGACATCTTTTTTTCTCTCATCTGTGAATTTAGTTTTTAATAATTTGCTCTGAGATGAAGCAAATATTTTTGTGCGGGAATTCAAGCCCTGCATTACATTTGGCTGACGCTTAATACATTATGTTGTCAATAAATTACCTTTATCGTAAGTTTTGGCCACTGCCTGACATCATCTACCCAATGTTCCCTTTACCATTTTATTTCACCAGACATTTTCTTTCATGAGCCGGATCCGCTTTCATTGAAATGTCATTAGAGGATATTCTTCGCCACACTTCGCAGGCACGCAGTAATGGCGGCAGGCAAGATGGCGGGCGCCCATCAGAGTTTGCGGCGGATTTGTGTATACATGCAGCTGCATCTGGCTCCAGTTCCAGCCCTCTCTTCATTGTCTGTGTCTGAACTGACCTTTTCTTTTTCTGCATACTGGTGGCAAGGCTGTTAAAGTCTGCAACTTGTGAGACTATCCTCTTAAAATTGGATGAAGTCAAGCGCTGGGAACGAGCACGGTGCCACATCTTATTGTTGCTCTGCCCCCCTCGTTTCTTTCTCTAATGCCTGGGAATCAGAGAGTGTAACAGTCATACCACCATAAAAAGTGCTCTCCTTTTCACTGAGAGATGTTGAAAAACTGCATGGTTGTGGTGGGAGAGGAAAAGGTGGGTAGGGATCAGTGGAGGTGGTGGGCAACCCGATGACTTGGTAGTTTAAGGCTGATCATGAGGCAGATGTCCGAATTCAGTTGCAACTTTGTCCACGGGGTATGTCTCTGATGCCCGCAGTAGTTTGTACATTTGGCTGTTGCTTCCAATTTTAGCAAGTTTTTCATAAAGGTCATTAGCAAACTGATCACTTGGTAGAGGGGTTGAAATAGGACATACATGTTAGGTATGATTCCATTACTAGATCTTTTATAGATGGTTTGAGGTGGATTAGTGGATTTGAGGTGAGATTTAACTGTATTAATAGGTTTAGGGGCAAGACCCATAGAACGTGAAGGATATGCCATGTCTGTGGCGGGAGGTTTTACTAACGATAGGTGGAACGGACTTATATTCCAATTTGATGTAGTGTGCCAGGGTATACCAGTATTCTGTATGACTGAGGGGTGGTGTGTCTGAACGAGTGGTCAGCAGCACAGGAGCACCACAGGGGACTGTTCTCTCACCATTTCTCTCACGTTGTATACTTCAGACTTCCAGCACAACTCAGAGTCCTGTCATCTCCAAAAATACTCGGATGACTCTGCAGTTGTTGGGTGTATTAACGGTGGAGATGAGACCGAGTACATGGATCTGGTTGACCGCTTTGTGTTGTGTGTGGGAAAAACCCCCTCCTCCTAAACGTGACAAAGACGAAGGAGATGGTAGTGGACTTTAGGAGGATCAGGACAACAACACTAAACACCACTCACCTTCTGGGAGAGGAGGTGGAGGTGGTTGAGAATTTGAAATACCTGGGTGTGTACCTTGACAACAGACTAGATTGGAAGTACAACACTGAGGCCATCTTCAAGAAGGGCCAGAGTAGACTCTACTTCTCGAGGAAGCTTAGTTCTTTTAATGTATGCAGCAGGATGATATACATGTTCTATCAGTCTGTTGTCGAAAGCGCAATTTTCTTTGCAGCCATCTGCCATCAACAAGCTAATAAAGAAGGCTGGCTCTGTGGTGGGGTCTGCTCTGGAACCCCTGGAGTTGGTTGTGGAGAGAAGAATGTTATAAAAACTATTCAACATCATGGACAACACTTCACATCCGCTGCACAACCTGCTGGTTGGGCAGCAGAGTGTATTCAGCTGGAGACTCCTACAAACTCTGCTGTAGCAAGGACCGTTACAGGAAGTCATTCCTACCCACTGCCATTACAATACACAACTCTTCTCTGGGTAGGGGATAGGAGATTGAGGAGACTGAATGACACAAGAATGATAAAGGACATCACATTATTGTTAACATTATACTCAACACTTTTAATATTTGCATGTGATACTTAACTGCACATCCTTGCACACTGTTGCACTTGTGTATTACATTTATATTTGTAAATATATTGTATTTTATTTTATTTTTAAAGGAAATTTTGTACATATATGTTAGTTATGTAATATGTCAGGTCTGTATTCTGTGTCAATTTTGCTGCTGCAACACAGCAATTTCCCCTTGGGGATCAATACAAATCTTCTATTCTATGCTATTCTCCGCTGACAAAGGAACCTCAGATGGAAATTCTATCTGGAAATAAAGAAACAAAATAGATAACTCAGTATTTATTCAAAATAATGACAATATAAAGGTCCAGCAAGTTGTGGGAAGTCAAGAAACATTCAAACTTTTATAATATACAGGTTTGCTGTTCACCTTATGTTTGATACTGGTAGTAGGAAACAACAAGTTAAGTGGACAACAGTGTGATAATTGCAGATAAGTACAGCTATTGTATTTTGAGTTGAACCTGATACTACATGTTGGACGTGTGTGTGTATACCTGAATATAAAGCATTATAAAGTGTGTGTATACCTGAATATAAAGCACACCTGAATATAAAGCATTTTTTCCTTCCAGCCCTCATTAACAATATATCACTTAAAAATAAATACATATAAAATTATTAGCAGTTATTAAGATTAATATGGTTTGGCAAAGTCAATTTTATTTTCAAATGATTACTCCTTGAGCGTCTGGCACGAGTGATTTCAATGTTAAGTCAATGTAAAGACGCGTTTATGCGCGTCCTAGAGGTCCTGCGGCGCGGTGTTTAGTGCAGCGCGGTAGACGCGAGCCTCATTCGCGCTTCCAGTTTGCGCGAATGAGGCGAATTGCTATCACAGATAATGTCTTTTCTATCATTTCACTGTAGCTCAGCTTCGCGATGTAAGTTAACGTTAGTGCCATGATCACAGTTCATATGTGTGGGGAAAGATAAGCTATTAGAGTAAAAATATTGCGTTAGGCTACTAAATAACACACCTGTTCACCTGAAGAAAAACTCGACGAAGTGCTATTAGAAGACCTGTCAAAGCTTTTTGGTACATATCACCTACCGTAGATGCAACGCGCATTTGAAAAAGCGAGGCGCTGGAGAGCAAAATTTGTTTGAATGCAAAATACAAATTCACCACTAGATGGGAGTAATTCCTACATATTGTCCCTTTAAAAGAATATTCGAAATGCATGCTAACATAAAATGTCATGCTGATTTTAACTAAAAAACAAAATAACATGGGCAAACATAATGTATTTCGAATGTTTAGTCCAGAGGTATCTCTCTAGCTTATTTGGCTTCGTGTAATAGTTAACCTTACCTTCAATATCAGTGAGGTAACCTCAATCCAGTTGTTGTATCCTTTTAACAAAACAGCTCGTGGGATTTGGCATCCATCCTCTCCCATTTTTCCACATCCAAGAGTGTGAATCGTGGCAGCAGCTCCAGGTGGTGGTCCAAGGTATTGTTATTGATCTTTACTTCTGGGTTTCTTCCCATCGGAGCCTCGCTTTCGATTTCAAATGGTGGCTGCGTGAAATCAGCGTATTTACTTTGATTGTGTGAAGCTGCCTGCTTGTCATTTATGACTTATAACAAAAAATGTCCTAAAAGCTGCTATGTGACAAGTTGTACAGCAAACAAGCTAAGAAACCCAGAAATAGGTTTTTATAAGCTGTTGACCCCAAAAAACGAGCGTTTCAGGACATAAATTGGATTGTTTTCCCCGGTGGACGTAGCTTTCAGATTATGACACGTGTCGCTCTGTCTCTATTAGACCTCAATTAAAATATATCTATCTATCTATCTATCTATCTATCTATCTATCTATCTATCTATAAACTCCTGCAGTCAGACTCACTGTTCTGGACGATGTCCTGCATCTTCTCCAGACTCTGAACGGCAGGTTGCCCAAGTATCGTGGCACATGAATCAAGCTCCAGAAGCCATCTGTGGATCCGGCTGTGAGCTCTGGACTCTGAAGAACATTCAGGAGTCAGAACTGCAGTGGCTTTGGGTCAGAACCAGAGACAGGAGCAGATCACTCACCTTTCCATTGAGACTGAAAACTCCTGCAGAACAAACACACCATTATCATCAAGAACTCAATCAATCAACCAATGATCAACCAATGATGTGAGATCAGACCTTCAGAAAGCAGCGTCATTGGCTTCCATCATCTCCTCCATGTGTCTGATTGTGTGTGAAAGAGCTAGATGTGTGTGTTCATCTCCTCCAGCTTCTCCTTCATCATCTGCTTCTTCTGCTCCTCTTCCTCCCTCAGTGCAGTGACTGTAGCTTCTTCTTCATCTCTGAGAAACTGATGAAGCTTCTCAAACTGCTGTTTAATCTGACGCTCTGTGTGGCTCAGCTTGAGTCTGAAATCACATCACATACACTTCAATCTCAATCCACACACATTAACACTTTTACATCATTCATATCAGAGATGAACTCAGATACCCGACATATAACGGACCCAGAAGCAGATTAATGCTCGTCATTTACAGAAATGATCAACTGGAATCCATTATATTAAATCATAACTGTATACAGTGATGCTATACATGATCTTGATTCTGTTTCCTCACCTGATGTGTTGAACTGTTTTCTCAAACTCTCCTTTCATTTTTCCATTGCGTGTAAGTTTCTCTTCTAAGGGACTTCAGTGCTGTATTGAACTCCTCCTAGAATTGAACAAAAAAAAACATAAAACACAAGATTACAGTGAAGAGAAGAGAGAAGACAATACAGTGATGTAATCATATACAGTGAAAAAGTATGTGCGCTCATCCTGATTTGTTCTATTTTTGTGGTGCTCATTTAAAGATTGAAATGTCTACTTTTAAACTAACCATTCAAACGAAAAGAAATAGGCTACTCTCTGTGTAATCCGTATGAAATGTGCTTTTTCCACCACCATGTCCCTTTAGAGGCTCGGTACGATCACGCTGACAAAAATAATAATAATAATATTGCGTGTCAATTATTTTGTGTCAAATCATTTATTGATTGACATTGATACAAAATAAAATGTGATGATTTTGACTCGCATTAAAATGCATAAACTGGCCGAAAACCATGCGATCATTTAGACACAAAAAACGTACATGATTGCGAGTGACTCACACCTAGTGGACAAATTATAGTATACACACATTAGGAGCAGAGTAGTGAACACACCACACCAGCAAACGAGGCTACACACACCCGGAGCAGTGACATTCCTAATGGCATTTCAATTCCAAAATGCCAGGCATTTCAAATGGCCGAGAACAAATCTCTGTGTGACAGTTGCTCTGCTCTCGACCGTGCCAGCACCAGCCAATCGTCGAGATAATTCAGCACGCGCACTCCCTGATGTCTCAGGGGAGAGAGCACTGCGTCCATGCACTTCGTGAATGTACGGGGTGCTAGAGATAGGCCGAACGGCAGAGCGGTGTATTGATAAGCTTGACCCTCGAAGGCGAATCTCAAGAATGGCCTGCGGCGAGGGTTTATCTGAATGTGAAAGTAAGCATCTTTCAGATCAATTGTAACAAAAACCAATCCCCCGGGCGAATTAGCGCGAGGATATGTTTGGTAGTTAACATTTTTGAAAGACCGTCTCATGAGAGCCTTGTTCAAATGTCTTAAATCTAGTATGGGTCTGAGACCGCCGTCTTTTTTCGGGACTGGAAAATAGCGGCTGTAGAAACCCGATTGTTTTAGCGCAGGGGGGACTAGCTATATCGTCCCTTTTGCTAACAGATTCTGTATTTCGGCGCGAAGCACGTGACCGACGTTGCTTCTCACCGAAGTCTCGACAACCGCCTGAAACTTGGGGGTCTGCGAGCGAATTGGAGCGAGTAGTCTCGCTTTATAGTGTTTATGACCCAACTCAACACCACAGGGATGACTTGCCAGGCCATCGCCTTTGTGGCTAGGGTTTGACAAACAGATTGGGACCTGATACCCTTATATTGTTATTTGTGCACATACTGAGTGTTGGACCTGACTATATAGGCTTTTGCCTGGGGAAAAGTCAGTAATACAACTGGGAGGGGCCACCTAGTGATGGGGGACCATGAATTCTCGGGTTTGGTCGACTCCCAGGCATGAGATGCAGCTTGTGTGTCCGTCAGCCTCAAAAGAGGAGCGAGGCATTTGAAACAATGCTCGCACTCTTAACAGATAAATACAGTAATAGAAAGGATATGCATGGACGCCTGGATAGCCACAGGTGAACGGCGGCCGGAAGACGACTTCTGGAGAGAAGGCGTAGACCGTAGAGTGCTGCTCGCTCAGGCTGAAAAGGGCTTGTTCGACGGCGAAGGCTTCAAGGTTTCAGAGACATGAAGTTGTCGCTGAAGGAGCAAGATCTGCTAAAATGGCGGTTTTTTGGGGGACTAATATAGGCTAAGGCCACGCCCCCTTGGCAGATGCGCCCGCACCATTGGATGTGCAGTTGCCGCAGCACAGTCAATGAGTGAGCCAGTCACTCACTGTGCTAGCTGTGCAGCTGCAAAATGCATTTTACATTTTTAGCTTCAGTAAATCGAGGAAAATGAGTTTCCCCCACTACGTATAGCTACGCAATACGAAGTGACTGTTCGAAAAAGAACAGAACAGACTGCAATGTATGCCATGACTGATTTTGAATGCAAAAGTCCCGCTGATCTCATTGATATCGTTCAAATATCTGTGTGAGAGCTTGTGTCAGCTGTACACATCGTCATGTTTAGCGGTGACTGTCCCTGTGTCCACTGCTTCTGTCGAGCAGACACTCTCAGCACTAAAGCGAATTAAAAACTTATGCCAGAAATACGATGAGACAAGACTCGACTTTCAGCACTTTAGCCTCGATGGCGATTGAAAAAGGTTGTTGGGACTGAAACGCACAACCAAGTAATTTGTCTTTTTGAGGAAAGAAATTAGGATGGATTTTGTGTAAAAAATAATCAGCCGTTTTGGTGAGTATAATGCATTTTTTTGCCCCCCGGTTTTGGTCCGTGGTGAATATGATTTTCTTCCTAATTTTTCTTGTAAATTTATGATCGAAAGAACTTCTTTTTTCAAACATTAATACTATTGTAACCATTGAAGGACAAGACAAGGGAGGATCCGTTTCTGAATTTATAATCGGAACGCAAGAACCACCCTTGTTTTTCTCTACCCGGCCTTTTCCGAACTCACCTCATTAACCCTATAACTGCCGGTGCAAAATAAAAACAGGAATTTCACAACAATTGAACAATTGGCCACTTCATAAGCAAGTGAGATAGCCTCAACTACTCACTTGCTTATTATCTGTTTAGATGCAGGGCAACCTATCTTAGGTAACCCAAAGCAGACATATAATTGCTATTATATACACCACAGGGCAGCTCTGTGGACATAAACATAAGCATAACTGTCACAGTGTCTGGTTTGTGTATTCCTGGTGTCCACTAGATGTCCTCTTCCCCACGGTGTCATCCACATTCTCACTACATTTCCCATGATCCTGTCTGTCACTTAGTGTTCATTATGTTCAGCTGTTTCTTGTCACCTTAATTAGCCCTTGTGTATATATACCCTGTCAGTTTCAGTGTTTGTGACGGAGTCCTTGTTTAATGTCCCCACACTTCCGTTCCTGTTACTACCCGTTTCTTGTCCCTGTCTTGTGTCTGTGGATTGCTTACATGGTTTTGACCTCTGCCTGGACTGGATTGTGAGTACGGATTACCCCTTAATAATAAATACTGCACTTGGATCCTCTCTCTCCTGTGTGTGTTCCGTGACAGAAGGACTCCGTCACAATGCAAGGATCCAGCGGTATGTGTTCCAACTTCTCTTCCCCAGCCATCGAGCGGGAGAGGAGGGATTGTTTTGAGGGGACCCGCCTAGCCATTTTTCGTGGGACCCGGGGAGGTCACAGAGGAGGAGGTGGTCGAGATCAAGGGCCAACACCACCCTCCACCTTGGCCCCCCTTCGTCCCTGGACTGGTGAGGGACGGATTAGAGCCACCATCTCGCCATCGCGGGCGGAGAAGGGGAAAACGCACGTCTGCCCAGCCAGAGTTTGTTCACGTCCCGTCTGCCCAGCCAGAGTTTGTTCACGTCACGTCTGCCCAGTCAGAGACTGTTCACGTCACGACTGCCCAGTCGGAGACTGGTCTAGAGATGCCCATTTGTGGGGCTGCCAAGGGTATGTTGGACTATTTGGAGCGTCTGGCTCGGATCCTGGACATGCCAGTGTCTGCTGTTCCTGAGTCGGAGCCAGTGTCTGCTGTTCCTGAGTCGGAGCCAGTGTCTGCTGTTCCTGAGTCGGAGCCAGTGTCTGCTGTTCCTGAGTCGGAGCCAGTGTCTGCTGTTCCTGAGTCGGAGCCAGTGTCTGCTGTTCCTGAGTCGGAGCCAGTGTCTGCTGTTCCTGAGTCGGAGCCAGTGTCTGCTGTTCCTGAGTCGGAGCCAGTGTCTGCTGTTCCTGAGTCGGAGCCAGTGTCTGCTGTTCCTGAGTCGGAGCCAGTGTCTGCTGTTCCTGAGTCGGAGCCAGTGTCTGCTGTTCCTGAGTCGGAGCCAGTGTCTGCTGTTCCTGAGTCGGAGCCAGTGTCTGCTGTTCCTGAGTCGGAGCCAGTGTCTGCTGTTCCTGAGTCGGAGCCAGTGTCTGCTGTTCCTGAGTCGGAGCCAGTGTCTGCTGTTCCTGAGTCGGAGCCAGTGTCTGCTGTTCCTGAGTCGGAGCCAGTGTCTGCTGTTCCTGAGTCGGAGCCAGTGTCTGCTGTTCCTGAGTCGGAGCCAGTGTCTGCTGTTCCTGAGTCGGAGCCAGTGTCTGCTGTTCCTGAGTCGGAGCCAGTGTCTGCTGTTCCTGAGTCGGAGCCAGTGTCTGCTGTTCCTGAGTCGGAGCCAGTGTCTGCTGTTCCTGAGTCGGAGCCAGTGTCTGCTGTTCCTGAGTCGGAGCCAGTGTCTGCTGTTCCTGAGTCGGAGCCAGTGTCTGCTGTTCCTGAGTCGGAGCCAGTGTCTGCTGTTCCTGAGTCGGAGCCAGTGTCTGCTGTTCCTGAGTCGGAGCCAGTGTCTGCTGTTCCTGAGTCGGAGCCAGTGTCTGCTGTTCCTGAGTCGGAGCCAGTGTCTGCTGTTCCTGAGTCGGAGCCAGTGTCTGCTGTTCCTGAGTCGGAGCCAGTGTCTGCTGTTCCTGAGTCGGAGCCAGTGTCTGCTGTTCCTGAGTCGGAGCCAGTGTCGGCTGTTCCTGAGTCGGAGCCAGTGTCTGCTGTTCCTGAGTCGGAGCCAGTGTCTGCTGTTCCTGAGTCGGAGCCAGTGTCTGCTGTTCCTGAGTCGGAGCCAGTGTCTGCTGTTCCTGAGTCGGAGCCAGTGTCTGCTGTTCCTGAGTCGGAGCCAGTGTCTGCTGTTCCTGAGTCGGAGCCAGTGTCTGCTGTTCCTGAGTCGGAGCCAGTGTCTGCTGTTCCTGAGTCGGAGCCAGTGTCTGCTGTTCCTGAGTCGGAGCCAGTGTCTGCTGTTCCTGAGTCGGAGCCAGTGTCTGCTGTTCCTGAGTCGGAGCCAGTGTCTGCTGTTCCTGAGTCGGAGCCAGTGTCTGCTGTTCCTGAGTCGGAGCCAGTGTCTGCTGTTCCTGAGTCGGAGCCAGTGTCTGCTGTTCCTGAGTCGGAGCCAGTGTCTGCTGTTCCTGAGTCGGAGCCAGTGTCTGCTGTTCCTGAGTCGGAGCCAGTGTCTGCTGTTCCTGAGTCGGAGCCAGTGTCTGCTGTTCCTGAGTCGGAGCCAGTGTCTGCTGTTCCTGAGTCGGAGCCAGTGTCTGCTGTTCCTGAGTCGGAGCCAGTGTCTGCTGTTCCTGAGTCGGAGCCAGTGTCTGCTGTTCGGATTTCGGTGGTCCGGAGACGGAGGAGGAGAAGGAGAGGAGCCTCTTCATCGGGTCGTCTGGTGGGTGCTAACCCAGAGACCAGCCCGGAGGTAACTGCCATCCCTGCCGGCCCCGCCCGAGCTGCTCGCCCTGCCGGCCCCGCCCGAGCTACTCGCCCTGCCGGCCCCGCCCGAGCTACTCGCCCTGCCGGCCCCCGCCCGAGCTACTCGCCCTGCCGGCCCCGCCCGAGCTACTCGCCCTGCCGGCCCCGCCCGAGCTGCTCGCCCTGGTTCCTGAGCCGGTGGAGCCGGTGTCTGTTGCAGTTCCTGAGCCGGTGGTGTCTGTTGCAGTTCCTGAGCCGGTGGTGTCTGTTGCAGTTCCTGAGCCGGTGGTGTCTGTTGCAGTTCCTGAGCCGGTGGTGTCTGTTGCAGTTCCTGAGCCGGTGGTGTCTGTTGCAGTTCCTGAGCCGGTGGTGTCTGTTGCAGTTCCTGAGCCGGTGGTGTCTGTTGCAGTTCCTGAGCCGGTGGTGTCTGTTGCAGTTCCTGAGCCGGTGGTGTCTGTTGCAGTTCCTGAGCCGGTGGTGTCTGTTGCAGTTCCTGAGCCGGTGGTGTCTGTTGCAGTTCCTGAGCCGGTGGTGTCTGTTGCAGTTCCTGAGCCGGTGGTGTCTGTTGCAGTTCCTGAGCCGGTGGTGTCTGTTGCAGTTCCTGAGCCGGTGGTGTCTGTTGCAGTTCCTGAGCCGGTGGTGTCTGTTGCAGTTCCTGAGCCGGTGGTGTCTGTTGCAGTTCCTGAGCCGGTGGTGTCTGTTGCAGTTCCTGAGCCGGTGGTGTCTGTTGCAGTTCCTGAGCCGGTGGTGTCTGTTGCAGTTCCTGAGCCGGTGGTGTCTGTTGCAGTTCCTGAGCCGGTGGTGTCTGTTGCAGTTCCTGAGCCGGTGGTGTCTGTTGCAGTTCCTGAGCCGGTGGTGTCTGTTGCAGTTCCTGAGCCGGTGGTGTCTGTTGCAGTTCCTGAGCCGGTGGTGTCTGTTGCAGTTCCTGAGCCGGTGGTGTCTGTTGCAGTTCCTGAGCCGGTGGTGTCTGTTGCAGTTCCTGAGCCGGTGGTGTCTGTTCCAGTTCCTGAGCCAGGGTCTGTCTCTGTTCCGCCTTGGTCTTCACCGCCGTGGCCGCCCGAGTGGTCGTCTCCGCCGTGGCCGCCCGTGGGGTCTTCACCGCCCTGGCCGCCCGAGGGGTCTTCACCGCCGTGGCCGCCCGAGGGGTCTTCACCGCCCTGGCCGCCCGAGGGGTCTTCTCCGCCCTGGCCGCCAGATGGACTGTCGTCTCCGCCCTGGCCGCCAGATGGACTGTCGTCTCCGCCCTGGCCGCCAGATGGACTGTCGTCTCCGCCCTGGCCGCCCAATGGACTGTCTGCCTCGCCACGGCCGGCCGGTTAGATTGTCATCCCCTGTTCCTGTTCCCCTTCATGGTCCTGGCCCTCCATCCCTCCCCCTGATCCTCCACCATTCTACCTCCCGCCTGGACTCTTGTTTTGTTTTTGTTTTTTGTGGGTCTTGGAGCGTCTGGTAGCCGCTCCGTAGAGGGGGGATTATGTCACAGTGTCTGGTTTGTGTATTCCTGGTGTCCACTAGATGTCCTCTTCCCCACGGTGTCATCCACATTCTCACTACATTTCCCATGATCCTGTCTGTCACTTAGTGTTCATTATGTTCAGCTGTTTCTTGTCACCCTTAATTAGCCCTTGTGTATATATACCCTGTCAGTTTCAGTGTTTGTGACGGAGTCCTTGTTTAATGTCCCCACACTTCCGTTCCTGTTACTACCCGTTTCTTGTCCCCTGTCTTGTGTCTGTGGATTGCTTACATGGTTTTGACCTCTGCCTGGACTGGATTGTGAGTACGGATTACCCCTTAATAATAAATACTGCACTTGGATCCTCTCTCTCCTGTGTGTGTTCCGTGACAATAACAGATTAAGTTTTTCTGTTTTTCTGTTCGAGGGTGAAGTATTAGGTGGAGGACAGAAGGCCTGCAGCACAAAGAAGATTAAAGAACATAGTCCAACGTCGTGGTACAACGAGCACACTCAGGCCCTTAAGAGAGCAGCCAGAAAAATAGAGCGCAACTGGAAGAAAACAAAACAAGAGGTATTTCTGATTTCATGGAAGGAGAGCTCGATTGCTTACAGAGAGGCTTTAAAAGCTGCTAGATCTAGGGCTTTTCAACCCTATTAGAAGAAAATAAACATAATCCTAGGTATTTATTTGAAACAGAGGCTAAACTAACGAAAAAGAAAGCTTCAAGCCCATAACCTTCCAGGAAAAAACAGCAGTAATGACTTTATGAACTTCTTCACTTATAAGATCGATAATATCAGGGACAAAAATTATAACTATGCAACCGTCTAATACAGTATCGCATCAGGAAGTGCATTGTAGTCTCCCTGAAGGAAATTTTGATTCATTCATTGCTATAGGAGAGGAAGAATTTTGCAAACTCGTCAAATCATCTAAATCGACAACTTGTATGTTAGACCCTATACCGACTAAGCTGCTGAAAGAGATGCTTCCAGATGTCATAGATCCTCTTCTTAATATCATTAATTCAACTTTGTCTCTAGGATACATACCAAAAACCTTTAAGATAGCTATGATAAAACCGCTTGTTAAAAAAAAGCAAATTGATCCTACAAAACTAGTCAATTACAGGCCGATCTCGAATCTGCCTTGACTGTCAAAGATATTAGAAAAAGCAGTATCCTCACAACTGTGTTCCTTTCTTGAAAGAAATGATATCTGCAAGGATTTTCAGTCCGGATTTAGACCGTACCATAGTACCGAGACAGCTCTCGTTAGAGTCACAAATGATTTGCTCTTATCATCCGATCGTGGTTGTATCTCTCTATTAGTATTACTTGATCTTAGTGCTGCATTTGGCATTACCATTGACCACAACATCCTTTTAAATAGACTCGAACATTATGTTGGCATTAGTGGAATTGCACTAGCATGGTTTAAATCATAATTATCTGACCGTTATCAGTTTGTAGCAGTAAATGAAGAGATGTCTTATCAATCACAAGTTCAGTATGGCATACCACAAGGCTCAGTACTAGGGACCGCTGCTGTTCACTCTGTACATGCTACCATTAGGAGATATCATTAGGAAACATGGAATTAGCTTTCACTGTTATGCCGACGATACTCAGCTCTGTATATTTCTTCAAAACCTAACGAGCCCTACAATTTAACCAAATTAACGGAATGCATAGCTGATATAAAACATTGGATGACTAGTAATTTCCTACTACTAAATTCTGAAAAAACAGAGATTCTAATTATTGGACAAAAAACTTCCACACGTAATAACCTAGAATACTGTCTAACACTTGATGGCTGCTCTGTTAAGTCTTCGTCGTCAGTTAGGAACCTGGGTGTGCTCTTTGATACCAATCTTTAATTTGAAAGTCACGTGTCTAGTATCTGTAAAACCGCATTTTTCCATCTTAAAAATATATCTAAATTACGCCATATGCTCTCATTGACAAATGCGAAACAATTAGTTCATGCGTTCATGACCTCAAGGCTAGATTATTGTAATGCTCTACTGGGTGGTTGCCCCTGCATGCTTAAAAAAAAACTACAGATAATTAAAAACGCAGCAGCTCAAGTTCTTACCAGAACCAGGAAGTATGACCCATATTAGCCCCGTTCTGTCAACACTGCATTAGCTGCCTATTAAACATCGTATACATTTTTTAATATTGCTGATTACTTACAAAGCAATGGTTTAGCTCCGCAGTAGTTGAGCGAGCTCTTAACGCATTATAGTCCTTCACGTCTATTGTAATCTCAAAATTCCGGCCAGTTAATAATACCTAGAATATCAAAATCGACTGCTGGCGGTAGATCCTTTACCTATTTAGCACCAAAACTTTGGAACAGTCTTCCTACCATTGTACAGGAAGCAGACACACTCTGTCAGTTCAAAGCTAGATTAAAGACACATCTCTTTGACCCTAGCATTCACATAATGCATTATAGACTTTGTAACGAGCGTCCCCGGTATCTCATCAGCGTCGCCCAGGAAACAGAGGCAGAACACCTGCACTTCCTCGTTACCGGCTGATCGGTCATAGCTGCAGCTCGTCAGCCGGCAGCATTATAAGCCCAGCAGTTCTTGCCACAGAGAGTTCGACCTCTAGAAAGACTGCAGCTAACCTCTCTCTCTCTCAATCCCAATCCCTATAGATAGCAGCGCCTGACCGGATAGCCGCCATCGAGCACGAGCACCCTGCACAAGGATCAAGGAGGAAAGCACAGACTGCACCACTGCCTGGACCTTTGCCTGGACCCCTTGCCTGGACCCGATGACAACGCAGTGCTGAAGTGCCAACTAGTCTCTCCCTATGGAGGATCCCTGTACCACTCTACAGATAAAGCGTTGTGGAAAATTTGCGTATCTCCCCGTAGTGATAAAATAAAATTCTGTATCAAATTATAGGCAGGACAAGTAGTTTGTATAGGCTTGGTTTGTAGAGAATTACAAACATGCGCACATATATTCAAACGCACATAACTATAGAATTAATTCTTGATGCGCACGTGAGAGCCATCAGCGTTTCTCACAGGTTCGCGTTTTAAAGTCTGTGTAGAGAGAACGTGTCGTCTTAGTGGCCCCTAATTTAATAACAAATTATCCCTTTCGACGGGAAGTGAATCAATCAAAACTAACTTTAGCTGGAAAGTAACATTATTCAAGAACCGCTATAAAGCCAAAACAATGTTACCTTAAATTATACATTTATCTCTGTAAAGCAGCTTTGAAACAATCTACATTGTTAAAAGCGCTATATAAATGAAGATGACTTGACTTGACTTTGCAGCACAGATTCAAGCAGCTTGCAGTGATAAGAATTAACAATTAATGGTGCAACTGCAAACGGAATAATTTCTGCTGTGGCACAGCTCTAAAAAAGACAGTTAACAGTCACTATTCAGTTGAGTCACTTAAACGTTATCGGACACGCTTGGTCTGTCTAGTTCTTGGAAACACGGTGTTCTTAAAGCTATAGTGTATTGTATACCGTGCTTGCATTTGAATGCATTTTTATTTTAAGGGCTTGCATTTTTATAGGCTGACATTCAACATGATTGTATATTTAAGCTGTGTATATTAAGTAAAAAATTAAAATAAAAGTTATTGAAACACTGCTGTTCTAAGGCTAGGCCTATCTAGTGGCTTTTTGAAAAACTGCTTAAATTAAAAGCTGTTAGTTGCTATTGGGAACATGGTTGTTGTACTTTTAAGGTTATTTAGCCCAGTCGTTATTTAGAACATGGCGTGTTTTAGGCTTATATCTGGTGTCATTATGTCACATGCTGTGCTAAGCTTATCAGGTATCAGCAATATGCTGTCATTTCAGCAACACTGTTATAGCGCATACTGTCCTCAGCATGTCGTAGTAACCAAGCGTTATTTTATGCTTATCTGGTTGTATTGGGAAAAATGCTCGTTCTTTATTCTATTCGATTATACAACATGCTTTTCGTACCAGTTGTTGCTGCTAGTCTGAGCTATTGCTGTAGGGTGTATTGCTGTAGGGTTCTGCAATTTACACAACATGCTTGTAGTATCAGTTGTTGCTGCTGCTAGGGGTGTAAACTTCCCCTAATAGATCCCATACAATGGATAAATTGGCTACAGCAACACGCTTGTTGCAATATGTCTTGCTTGCTCCAGCGTGGGGTAATGCTTCACCCATAAGATTGGATCTATAGTGCTCAACATATGCGGCTAACATCAGGATGTAACCATCTATCAGCCGCAGTCGTGGTGGGGGTAGTGTGTTAAACATCAAATAACAAAAATATTTTTTTCTTGTTTTCTACAGAAGTCAACTACATCCAAGTATAACAAGGTCATGATGTCATTTAAAGCGCAGTCGTCTCTCAAGAAACTGGAACTGGACTGTGGATATACAACAGCAAGCAGCTGATTAATTTTTGATATCACAATTTTCACTTTTCATTTCAGGTGGTATGTTATTCATTGCAATATGCATGTTTACTGCTAAGCGTTTCGGGTATTGACAACATGCTTGTTGCTATGGCTTTCTGGTATTGTTGGTAACATGCTGTTGCTCAAGCTTTTCAGATATTGGCAACATGCTTGTTGCCTTGGCTCACTTAGGTAACTACAAAAGCATCCAGATTGCGCTGTCAGTTGGGTTTTGGGGATATTGGCATATGGTTTTGTTTTGGGGGGGTTATTGCTGCTCTCCCTGCTCTTATCCATGCTAGGCTGCATGGATGCGCAGGGA
Organism: Phoxinus dragarum; assembly: GCA_033366665.1. Lineage (NCBI taxonomy): Eukaryota > Metazoa > Chordata > Actinopteri > Cypriniformes > Leuciscidae > Phoxinus > Phoxinus dragarum. The sequence continues at coordinate 106,332 of JARPMJ010001299.1, forward strand.
GTTCTCACCCAGAACGGAACCATACCGCCAATCCAAACTGTATGCCAATTGTCAATCATATATGATGATATTGGTCCTGACAGAAACCAAGTACTGTACCATCAGGGCAGATAATAAGATTCAGAAGGTGTTATCCGCACCAGGCAGAGAACAGTTTCTATTTCAATGCATATTCAGTATTCTCATGGAGGGAGCTCTAGACTGGAGTATGGTCTCCACGACCTCGTCGAGAGACCTGAATCTATGAGCTGGGCCCCCTTTAGAGGCAGAGCCCACAGTATCCATAACTCCGGAAGAGGGTGAAATATTGTATCCCTGATTGGGGACGCTAAGTCCCTCCTGATCGGAATCTCCAAGGGAGAGCCATCTAGAAGGGACAGTAGGTCTGAGAAACACACTCAGGCCGGCCAGAATGGGGCTACTAATAATAGACAAGCCCCCTACCCGGCAAACCCTCTCCAGAACTCCCGGGAGCAAAGATTTCTGGAAATGCATACAGGTGTAGCCTCAACCAAAACTAATACATCGCATCCAGTCCAAGCGGTGCTGGATGCGTCAGGGAGAACCACGTAGGGCAATGCGTTGTATAAAACGATGCGAAAGGTAGACTTGAGTTTTTACCGAAGTTCTCCCAAAGAAGCTCCACCACCTCGGGGTGAAGTCTCCATTCCCCCGGCCTCAGCCCCTGCCTCAACAGGATATCTGCTCTGATATACGAGACCATCAGTGTGTTGTCCCGAAAGGACAGGCACATGGTGACCTCTCGGGTCTGACAGGAAGTATTGAGATTCTCGGAATACTGTCATCACTTATGACAATTATGTGCAAAAAGGAAGATGGTCCTGCCAAAGACCCTTCCCTGAATGACTCATGATCACCCCCCACTTGTGAGGGAAGCATCCGTCGATAGCATAAGCGTCGACAAAGAAGCCCCCAACACTGTTGTGCAAATTAGTGTAGCAAATTAGCTCTATGAAATATGAATAACCAATCATAACTTGTTATAATTGATTATGAATATTTGGATCAGTTAATTGGATTAACTTGATGTAGCTACATTAACATTACAACCAATTACTCAGTTCATCCTGTGAACCCTCAATATTGGTTATTAATTGATTAATAGAAATGTACATTTCCGGGGCATGGGAAATGTCTTTCTTACTTATACTAATAAGAGCAAGTAGCCAAAAATCTGATTATTGACTCCGGATATGAGCTTGAGACACAGACAACCTTACGTGTGATATCAACAAGACTTTATTAACTAGACTAAACATTTAAACTACTCTAACATACACATACATACATGCATACAGTTTACCAAGGGAAAGAGAGCTGAAGCAGAATATAGTAAAGCAAGAAGTTATAGCATTGTTTGAATTATCAGCAGATCATTAGCCTTGAGCAAAACATCAGTTTAGTTGTAACACGCCCTTCTTTAAAAGGGGTAAGGATACTTAAAGTATCAAATAATGAGACTAAGTTTGATACTTGCATGTCTCGCCCATTTGAATTAAACTATCCTGATGCAATTTGTTGAGGCTACAGTTGATCTTGGTTGACGTTGTCTTGATGAGAGAGAACCAGTTGGAGTCAGAGTCTCTTTGGTGAATGGAAAGACAAGGCCGCAGCCTGGCACAAGCTTGGGCGTCCTTGGGGGACTTCTAGTTCAGCATCATCTTCACAATGAACAAATGGAAAGAATATCTATATGGCTCCAGGAAAATCATCTTACTCTGAATGTTAAGAAAACTGTCTTTATGTGTTTTTTCTAATAGAAAGCAAAAAGAAAAAGTAATAATTCGAGTAAATAATAAAGAAATAGAGGAGGTAGATGAGTTTAACTTTTTAGGTATTGTTTTAGACTCACAACATAAATTTGACAAACATATAAAAAAGCTCACAAAAATGGTAAGGATTAATCTAAATTGTTTCAGACTTATTAGAAAATATATTTCAATTGAGGCAGCACATCTTTTTATGCATGCAATGATCTTGTCCCGCATTTCATACTGTATTACAGTTTGGACTCAAACAAGTGATTCCTTAATTAAAAAAATTTAAATGTTGTATAATCGAGCTATAAAAATAATGGATAAAAAGCCAATTCGATGGCAACACTGCAATGTTTTAAAAAAAAATAATATGCTAAGTTTTATAAATTTAAAAAACCTGTCATATATAAAATTAATTTTTAAATGTTTGCACAATAAGGCACCATCTGTTTTATGTAAATTGATAAAGAGACAGGATGATACAAGTAGAATCACTAGGAGTTCGGCAGGTGGGAATTGTAGGATTACTTTCTCGTAGGACTACACAAGGGCAAAGAGCCTTTTCTGTTCAGGGCTCCAAACTCTGGAACCTGTTGCCAAATGAGTTTAAGGCAATATTTGAAATAAAGTCTTTTACATTGAAGGTAAAGCGGTGGTTTAAAAAGCACGCATTTTTAAATGTAATAATTTTTGTATGTAAAAGTGTAATGTAATGTAACAAATTTTAAATTTATTTTTTAGTTTTTGTTTTGTCTAGAAAAGCCTTTCTAGGGGACCTGAGATGCAAATTAGCTTTCGCTATACTCTCTATGTGCAATACATATTTTCCAGCTTTGACTGGGATCATGTTTTTTTTGTACTGTCCCTACAAATAAACGTATAAATAAATAAATAAATTAGGCCTTCTCAGGAAGGACCAAAAGAGTAAGAGAGCAAGAAGCAAGAGAGCCAAGAAGCTAAGAGAGAGCTAAGAGAGGATGGCTGATCTTGTGATCAGTGATTTTTAAAGCGTGAAGATGTCACACCCCTCTGGGGGTCTGTGAGCCAATAAGAAGTGTTTTTTTTGGAGGGAAATTTTTACAACCCATTGTGTTCTAGGAGGCATTTTAATATGTAATTTCATTGGGTGTTTAAGAGAAGAATCTTCAAGATTCTTATAATACTAATGTGTCACAAAGTTAGCAAAATGTCATGTAAATTAACAAATGGGGGACGAAATTTGGAGTTTATAGAGACCAAACATGTCACACATGATTTTGGTTAACCCTTATGAACCTGGGGCCGTATTCACAAATAATTTTATCTTACCACTAGGAGTACTCCTAAATCGCACTAAAATATTTTAGCTAGGAGTGTTCTCTTAAAAGTTATTCACAACGCCTTTCAGACCTACTCTTAGTAAGGAAAAATGACAACTCCTAAACTAAGAGTGAGTCTTCGTTGCTATGGATGACGTCAATTCTCATGCACGAGCTTCCTCACAATGATCACGGTGATTGGTTGTTAGATGACAGGGCCATCATGCGAACCAACACAGACGCACCAAATCATGAAATTACGACATCTAAATATGTCTGTGTCCTACACAAAATAATAATAATAATGTCATCGAAATGCATATATAATGACATGTTTGTGCAGGCCCCAGTGAAGTCTAATTCTAAAAAGGCAGAGAGAGAGAGAGAGAGAGAAAAGTTGTGAATTAAATTAAATTAAATCTAGGTAGCCTAATACCCTAATAAAAAACCGCCACTTGCCTAATAATGAAAAATGACACTTGCATTAACACTTGCATGGTTAATTGACATATTAGCCTAAATAGACTACTTAAAGCAAGGAAATATTGCTCCTATTTAAGTAATGTAATAGTTGAATGACGGTGAATTATGAACTCGCCAAAACGGAAAAGAAAGCCCAACTGGACGCAGGATCAGTCACTGCTGCTGGCCCATTTGGTGCTGAAAAAAAAAAAACATAATAAAAGGGAAATTCGGCACTGGGATAGGCTACACCATCGAGAATTGTGAAGTTTGCATCGAACACAATCTGGGTATTGATGGAGTGGGTTTTCTTTCTATTCACAAACACGTCCTCATCCTGACGTGGTGCAATTATTTTAATATGTGTCCCGTCTATAGCACCGACCACTCCGGGCACACCGGCAATATCCATAAAGCTGGCTTTGTTTCTTTGGAGTTGGCGAATGTCCAAAAACAAAACTTATGAACTGTCGAATAATATGGGGTCTACAGAGTGCATTGATGGTTTGGTGGATGGATCTGCTTACCGATGGCTGGGATATCGCTAGATCGTCGGCATTACACAATTGCATTTTCCCCGTTGCCAGGTAGCGAAGTGTTATCAAACATTTCAATTCGGCACTGATTGGGTTGTTGCGATTAGTTGGCGCTGTTATTGCATCCCTCACAAGATCCACAACAATCAGTATTCCCTCACGGTTAAGGCGGTGTCTTTGTAATAACTCCGTGTCATTGAGTGTCTCCAACACACTGTGTTGCGCGGCGATTTTAATATCCTTTGTGAACAGGTCTTAGTGAGTTAGGAGTCCCTCTCGACCTCTTTTAAGCTGTCCCAGACTTAGGTGCTACTTTTAAGGCTAAAATGCTTCGTGAATTACTCTTAGTGAAAAAAATTAGGAGTCCTAAAGTTAGGAGTGACACGCCCATTATTTTTAGGAGTTGCTCCTAAATTCGCCAGTTAGGAGCTACTTTTAGCCTTAAAATTATTTGTGAATACGGCCCCTGAAGCTAAAAATGGGTGTTTTTCACATATTTAGATGTTTTGACTGTAAAATTCTAAAACAATGTCCTATCTTCATGTGCCAGGTGTCATCTTTTTCAGAAAAAGATTAGCTTTCAACAAATTACAGTTATTGACCATTATTGTGTGTGGTGAGTTTGTAAATAGAATTTAAATAGACAAAAATAAAAAAAACGAGAATACATTTTCATATTTTTATTTAGAAAAAAAAACACAGAAAAATCATGAACAAAAGAAACTAACACTTTAAAGTTGAAAAATTAAGTATAATACAACTATACAAGTCTTTTTTGTCACTTTTGTGGGTTGCACAGTTTTCATTTAGGACACTTTTTTTCATACACGCACACATTCAAATGCGTCCATTCATATTAGGCAGGCACACACACACATGCACACACACACACATGCACACACCACATGTAAAGATACGCGAAAAAGTAATGGCCATCCGCCTCCCAAGTTTCTTTAAAAATCATCCCAATCCCCTCTTCTGCTGTCTACCACTTCTTTCACCATGTATTTGTTCGTGTTTTTTATTATTTTATGCAATCCAAAACACTCTAACCTGCCACGCTTCGTATTTCTCGGTTCAAATCCTTCCTTCCCGCTCTGCCATAAAGCCGCTGTCATTTGCTGACGGAAAGCATGAAATTAGCTTAATAAGCCGTATATTGCCCACCAGGTTCACCAGGTTCTGCCAGTGGGTAGGCTCCATTTGTGATGTTAGTTTTGGGGGGAGTTTCATAGAGCTTTGTTGGGAGAGTGAGTTTGCTGGATTATTCATTAAATATAATGAATTGTTAGTGGGTGTCTGATTGGTCCAGACGCTACACAAGGTTCTTCCACGTGACCGAGGTACGAGGCACGTGACCTTGATAATGCGAAAACGGATTTCCCCTCGGAGAAAACCCCTTGGTCCTGAGCCACTACTGCAGGGGTCTCATGTACAGAAGGCCAAAAGTAATACGTTGGACACAGCTGCCATGAGACCAACAGTCTGAAACTGTTCCACAGTGAGTGACTGGCCTAGTTTTACCCCATTTACGGCGAATCGTTGTGAATCCCATAATACACCTAGAAACGACATCTCGATACCAAACCGCCATCTGCTCAGATTGAGCTAGGATCAACCAATCGTTGATATAGTATAATACGCGAATGCCCTGGAGTCTCAGAGGAGCCAGAGCTGCATCCACGTATATTGTAAAGGTGCGGGGTGATAAACCTAGGCCGAATGGAAGAACCCGATACTGGTATGCTTCAACCCCTGAAAGCAAACCTCAGGAACCTCCTGTGATGAGGATGCATAGATAAGTAAACGTCCTTCAAGTCTATTGTGACAAACCGGTCATCGGACTGAATATGTGACACAATCATATTAGCGTAAGCATACTTTGACCTTGAGTTTCTGAAACCTACTGTTTAATTGACGCAGATCGAGCTTGCAAGCGTCTCTTTAACCCGAGGCTCTGTCATCATTGGCAGTCCGTCGTGTATCGACGATGACTGTCTGGATTGGAGGCTATTGTAGGCAGGCTCTCATGTGGGCTAGAAGGCCTGCTCTCGATCTACAGCAGCGATGGCATTTGCTACAGACAAAGTATTTTGCTGCAGTGGAATAGTGCCGCCTCTCATGGGCTTTCTCATATTCTTTCTGACGCTTTTTCTCAACAGCTGAGACTGCTGTTTTCAATCTGCACTGCCATTTCTCACACTGCTGGGCCTGTTCCTCCCAGCTTTCCGGGGAGATCCCGGTGTTCCTCATATGTCTTTTAAGGGCATCTTTGAAACGCAGTTTTTGACCACCACGGCTTCTTTTGCCCTCTTTTAGCTCTACGTAAAAAACTGCTTTGGGCAGTCGGCTGTCACTCATCTGGAGCACATGTCCAGCCCATCGCAGTTGTGATGATGTAATAAGGGCCTCAACACTGACAGAGCCAGCTCGTTGGATTACCTCTACATCTGGGATTCAATCCTGCCATCTGATGACGTAGCTGAACTCGTGTAAGTATTTTGATATTTTGAGCAGAACCATCTGCAAAGAGCAGCTCCCAGATGCATAGTTCTCTGGTCTTGGTAGTTGCTCTAAGTCAGGCTAAGTTGAAAAGCTTGCCGTCTGTCCTAGTGCGAATAAAGATCCCCTTGTGCAGATCAAGGCCCATTGAATCTAGCACTGCTGTGAGGTATAGCGAAAAAAGCGTGGGTGCAAGCACGCATCCCTGTTTCACACCATGGTTAACTTCAAAGGTTTCACTGGGTTCCCCACCAATGAAGACTTGTCCTTTCATCCCTGTGTGAAACTGCTTGATGATGTTAACAAGCTTTTGCGATATTGTGGAAAAGCTCACGGTATTGTTAAATAGCTCACGATAGTGTTTGTGATGATAATAGCGAAAAAATACTGACATTTATTCTGCTTTTGCCAGTCAACGGGTATTTATGGATCATGACAACATAAAACGCTGATCACATAGTGCTTTTAAAGTGCAAGTTGTAGTCAGGAACATTAATATTCTGTATAGTAATATTTGGTTGCATAACTGATTCTTCTGTGCAATGTTCAAGTTAAGAAGCAACTAGAACAATTGTAAACAATAGGGAATTCCCTTTAAGTGCAAACAAAGATCAAGTTAAGTCAGGTTTAAATGTGCAAGGCAAATAAAAGCAGCCTTTTAGCATTTTGGAGAAATGTCACATTTTACTACTTCAGAGGCCTATAAAGACCTAATTTCTAATAAGTATGAAAAAGTAATGGTCAGTTTTTACAGGGGACGTCCCATACAGTATGCACGCCTCATATGTAACAATTTTTACTGCAGAATTTTGGAGATATGTCACTTTTACTACTCCAGAGGCCATAAAGACCTAATTTCTTATAAGTAGAAAAAAACTAATGGTCAGTTCTTATAGGGGACGTCCCATACAGTATGCACTCCTCATATTAAAGCATTCTACTGCAGCATTTTGGAGATATGTCACATTATTTACACACCTTTACAGACCTAATTTCTAATAAGTAGAAAAAACTAATTGGCCATTTTTTATAGGGGACGTCCCATACAGTATGCACTACTCATATCAAAGCATTTTACTGCAGCATTTTGGAGATATGTCACATTATTCCTATTTACACACCTTTACAGACCTAATTTTTAATAAGTAGAAAAAACTAATTGGCCATTTTTTATAGGGGACGTCCCATACAGTATGCACTCCTCATTAAAATTGTTACATATGAGGTGTGCATAGTGTATCAGGGCTCCAGACTAACTTTTCCACTGGTTGCACTGGTGCTACCAACTTTCTCAGTTGGTCGCACCAACTCATGATTTGGTCTTTGCTACAACATAGTCTGTTAATCAATGCATGCTGATGAATAGTTGTCTCAATCTTTTCAATTTAATATGACTTATAGTCCATTAGGAATTCAGGAAATGTAGGAATTATGCACAGTTACTTCCTGGTTTTCAATAAGCCAGCTCGAGCATTTCCATCCACACAAAACCATCAATTGTGGTTGACTTTTTAATGTTGTATTTATATTTTAATGCCGTTACACTGCCAATAAAGCAGTTTTATTGATTGCAATCAATACTTGAAGCTAATGTGAACGTTGGAATAAGAGACGGAAACATGATGCCTGTAATTGGACACACGCAAAAAATGTTCAGCACTTCAAATGTTATTTGTAATGTGATAACCAAAAACTATAAATATATACCAATAAATATTATAAAATCACTAGGTTTAAAAATAAACTGTATCAAGTATTCACAAAAGTCTCATGAAAAACAATAACTGTCAGTCAGTGCAGCGCTGCCAGCACAAGCTCACTGATTTCTGCACACTTGTGAAAACTCTAGTTTTGTTCAATAAATTTAACTATACTCACTAAATCTTTAATCTTTTTAGTTTTCAAATGAAAGTGTGAATGATGATCGAATTTAGCTGAGGAACACGTCTTTTTTTTACGTCATCTTACATTTGAATAACTACGGTAAATGAATGCTATGTCTGACTATTCAAGTGACTATATTCTGATTATAAACTAAGTATAAAAATATTTATGCTGTTAAATATACCTCAGGACATTGAAGATACCGACACACCAGCAAGTGACATTTCACCGTAGGTTTTCCAGCTGGCAAATATGGAAGTTCCCTTTCAAAAGCTACAATCGATGCTGCGCTGCTTAGCGCATTGGGAACGTCTTTAACCCTCTGGGGTCTGAGAGGTTTTTGGGGCCCTTGAAATGTTTTGACATGCCCTGACATTTGTGCTTATTTCAGCTACTTACAACATACCTTTGGCCAACTCATAATTCTGCTGTATTCAGCACAAACTCTGCTACAATAATATGTGAGCAAAATGGAAGTTACATGTTTGCATTTTATAGAAAAAAAATATTATGTGTGGTTTGTAAGTTTTGGGGAAAAAATTGTCCCTGCAATGAGCTCATATAACTCATACTGAATAGTTTGGCACAAGACTTTTGAGTTACTATGCTTGTAGGCTAGAATGTTTACTACAAAATAATGTGAAAATCATTCTGACCACTCTTTCACAAAACAACAATATAATGATTTAAACTTTGTAAGTCAGTTTTTGTGCCAGCACTGATTTATGCGTAGACGTGTTGATGGCCATGAATATGAATGAGGGGAGACAATAGACACTCCCCCAATGGCTAATGCCCCATCAAGGTGCTGTGGGGCAGTCTGAAGAAAGAATGAGAGGAGATTCAAAGGTTTTGTTTTTCAATCTGTTTTTATTGTAATTCCTCTATGTGGAGGAACTAAATGCTGTGCCTCACAAGACCATAGTGCTACCGTACATATATAAACATATCGTACCAGTCAAACGTTTGGACACATTACCATTTTTCATATTTTTGGAAGAAGGCTGCATTTATTTGATAAAAAAATACAGAAACAACAGTAATATAGAGAAATATTATTACAATTTAAAATAATAATTTTCTATTTTAATATACTTTAAAATAGAATTTATTTCTTTGATCAAAGCTGAATTTTCAGCATCCTTACTCCAGTCTTCAGTGTCACATGATCCTTCAGAAATCATTCTAATATCATGATTTGATAATCAGGTATTATCAATGTTGGAAACCGTTGTGCTGCTTAATATTTTTTTATAACCTGTGATACTTTTTTTTGGATTCACTGATTAAAAAGAAAAGCATTTTTTCAAAATAGAAATCTTTTCTAACAATATAACTTAACACATCCTATCAAAAAAAGAAAGAAAGGTAGTGTATACTGTTACAAACAGACTCATGGGCGAATGCGAGTCAACAGAGGTCAGTTGCGGTCCAGTTTCCCGGGCAGGAATAGCGCAGTCTGTGGAACCATGTCAACATCAGTCTCGGTTTACCATGACAGGGTGGACTTGGACCTGTTGCTTGTTTGCCTTGGCTCTCTTCAGGACCGGTGCTTGGACATGTTCATTGTCACATCTGTTGATAACACAATAAAAGAAACTGTATCATTATCAATCACTAATGGCCATGGATTAAAAAAAAAGACAACCGTTTTTGTAATTTCACACAAGAATAGGTAGGCCCTACTTGTATATAATGACGATGTAAACACAATTAAATTTCATCACTAAAATATTACGTCTGTGCACTTACTATGATTCTTGATTGAAAACTGAACGACACCTGCGTGTCCCTCTGCGGTGCTGGAGAAGGAGAGCGTGATGCAGCCACATTCATAAAAAAATAAAAACAACTGTTAGCATACATTATCCAAAGATGGGCAATTAATGGCCTATATATATATATCTGTTAATGGGCCATAGGACGGAGAAATATCTATTTATGGGCCATAGATTGCGTCACCGCGAGCTGTTGATGGCCATATAGACCGCACGCATTTACAGCATTTCAAACATTTACACCTGTATTCACAATCATCTGTGGCAATATTTTAGCAAGATAAGTGTCATAGGCTAACCAAAACCGAACATTTATATATAATGTCTAGTATTTAGACCGTAGCCTATCACATTTTACCGGAGGCTGAAATATATTTGCACGAAATCATATTTACAAGCAGATATCTGCAAATAAGCTACATTATGCAAAAGTCAGTATTTTTAGCATGATAATCAGTGTTATAAGTAGTGGTGTCAACAATAATCGATTCAGCGATGCATCGCAATGCGGGATATGCACGATTCAGCATTGATGCGGCAAAGTGCCATAATCGATTATGTCACTGTTTATTTTCTGGCCTTGAGTTGGACAATAAAGTTACTTTCGTGGGCATAACAACAACAATAATCAAGATGGCTGAGGCGGAGGGAGATGACCGCGATAGACGGGTAATTAAAAACGCACCCAAAGCTTGGAAAAGCGAACATCTGGGCACATTTCGGATTCTACGAAGTTAATGGGAAACTAAACAAGACGAGGCTGAACACAGGAGCGCAGCTTCACGGCTGAGACACGAATAGACTAACATAAAGCGTTTAGGCTTACTCCTAAACACAAAAGGCACGTCCATTTGAATAAAAAAATAATATTTATGAAACAAACCAGATCAAGAGCAAAAACTAAATAAAGTGCATAACTGAAAAATAGCTCAAAACTAATACAAACAGTGGCACTGCGCATTGGGCTCCAATAATTATTTTCCGTCTTCTAAAAAAAAGAATGCTGCCACACTGCCGATGTCTTTGTTGACATGATAGAAGAGGACTGACTGTGAATTAAACGGCCTCTCAATTAAATAAATAATATTCAGCAAACCTTCTAGTAGCCGTCTCTCTTCTCCGGTGGGTTGGGCTAATCCAAAAGAAGTGAAAACAAGGGGGGTGTTCTGAAGACAGACTGTTACCTGTGACACAGAGGTGCTCTGAAAACACCCCCATTAGCAATTAGTGCTTTCCACCTGACGAAATGAACGCGAAAAACGAATGAAATGAACGCGGCAAAACTGATGAAATGAGCGCGCAAAACGAATGAAATGAACGCGGCAAAACTGATGAAATGAACGCGCAAAACGAATGAAATGAACGCGGCAAAACTGATGAAATGAACGCGCAAAACGAATGAAATGAATGCGGCAAAACTGATGAAATGAATGCGGCAAAACTGATGAAATGAGCGCGCAAAACGAATGAAATGAACGCGGCAAAACGAATGAAATGAACGCGGCAAAACGAATGAATTGAATGCGGCAAAACTGATGAAATGAATGCGGCAAAACTGACGAAAGTAACGCGCAAAAACAAATTAAATGAACGCGGCAAAACTGATGAAATGAGCGCGCAAAACGAATGAAATGAATGCGGCAAAACGAATGAAATGAACGTGCAAAACGAATGAATTGAATGCGGCAAAACTGATGAAATGAATGCGGCAAAACTGACGAAAGTAACGCGCAAAACAAATTAAATGAACGCGGCAAAACTGATGAAATGAGCGCGCAAAACGATTGAAATGAACGCGGCAAAACTGATGAAATGAACGCGCAAAACGAATGAAATGAATGCGGCAAAACGAATGAAATGAATGCGGCAAAACTGATGAAATGAGCGCGCAAAACGAATGAAATGAATGCGGCAAAACTGATGAAATGAATGCGGCAAAACTGATGAAATGAGCGCGCAAAACGAATGAAATGAATGCGGCAAAACTGATGAAATGAATGCGGCAAAACTGATGAAATGAGCGCGCAAAACGAATGAAATGAACGCGGCAAAAACGAATGAAATGAACGCGCAAAACGAATGAAATGAATGCGGCAAAACTGATGAAATGAATGCGGCAAAACTGATGAAATGAATGCGGCAAAACTGATGAAATGAATGCGGCAAAACTGACGAAATGAACGTGCAAAACGAATGAAATGAACGCGGCAAAACGAATGAAATGAATGCGGCAAAAAATCGACCAATCAGAATTTTGGTCAAGCCAAAACGTATCGACCAACAATCGACTAATCGACTGGGAGATTACAGCCCTAGAAAGCAGTGATTTATGTTTTCTTTTTCAGGTTTGAAAATGCCATATCCAATACCCTGTACCATTTAATTTAATTTTGTTTAATGACATTTATGTCAAAGATACAGGAGAGTGATAATACACACATAGCAGCCAATAAAATCTGTTGTTCAATATATGACTGCTTGTATTGCCTCATGACTGATGTAAAATTTGCCTTGTTGTGTGCAGTAGAATTTTGATGCATCGCAATGCATCGTAGAATCGAATTGAATCGAATCGTTACCTGGTGAATCGTAATCGAATCGAATTGTGAGGGCAGTGCCAATGCACACCCCTAGTTATAAGCTAATCAAAACGGAGTGAAATATAATACAAATATGTTTAGAGAGTAATATCACCTTGAAACAGTTTACATGACCATATACACGAATGTTAGGGATATTGTAAGGCAATCTTTCCTGTAAGATGTCAAAAGCTAACCAAAACTAAAAATATAGTCTGAAAATTCATATGAGTTCTATATAATCAGAAAAAGAATTATATAACACTAAACAACTTACTCGAACTTGTATCTTCGGCTGGATCAATTCGCTCTTGAAAATGGAGCCGTTCGTCTTCTGAGATGCGATCTTTCTCTGAGGAAAAGGTGAATTCTTCCTCGCTGTCCAGAATCATCTGGAGGACGACTTTATCGGAGAAGCTTGCCATCCTCAAAACGCGATGAACTATCAGTGAGTCTGACGAAGAAACTCTGTGTTTTCATGGCATCGATCGGAGGGCGTGTGCGATGCGTATAGATCACCTGAACTATTAGCATGTGAATAGCGCCGGGGGGCGTGTCGGCCTCAGCTCATTAAAAATAATGAAGCGAGAACGAAAAACTGCGCCTCTCCTTTGTTTCAAACGGATTACATAAACTAAGAATATGTGTTTTTTATATAAATTACTTCATTTAAAAGAAGAGAATTCTAGCTTCATAAAGACAAACCTCTCGTTCCTGAGTGACAAGTATTCGCTGAGTTACAGTTCATTTTCGGACGCGTTTCAGAATGGACTTCCCTGACAGAGAGAAGGCAGAACTCGCATCATGTTTATTTTTCTTTATTTGGCGAAAGACACAACACTTTGTTTTTATTGCGAGTATACACAAAAAAAATAGAAACTGGATCGAATGATGTAAAGCACTTAAATGTAAGATCAAAACCAACAGAGTATTTTGAATCTCTTTTGCACTGATAAGAAAAAAAGCGAGCAGATCACGCCGGCGTGATTGCCGACCCCAGAGGGTTAAACGTGACCTGCTGTAAACATAGTGTATAAACACGTCGATCCCGGTGCTTCTTCGGCTCACGCAGGGGACGATAATGAATCTCTTGGGTCTACGGACTTCGAGCAGCCAACCTCTGAGCGTTCCTCGTGCGACGATAAATCTGTCGAGGAACTACTCGAGGTGTAGTTACTCGCGCGGTGGCCAGATTGCAGCTTGACTGGCCTCGCGAACAAGAGACCCCCAAACGCAGTAAGCTTGAGGATAAATCAGGTCATCAGCTCGTTGGAGAGACTCCATGAACTGAACTGAGTGTGTCAGATATGAGAGACATACAAAATGTGCAGAGCAGCGGGTCCCGAGGACTGGAGTTGAGAACCACTGGTCTAGTCCGTGCTCTTCAGGCCTAGGTCCACCACACTAGCCAGTGGCATAAGTCAGAGCAACTATTTGTTTGTTATGGGGGCAGCAACAGAGGTGCTGCCGCCACTAAACAGACCATGTCACATTGGGTCAGGGATGCTATTGCTCTTGTCTATGAGGCGCACGGCCAAGCTTCGCCAACGGGTCTAAGGGCTCACTCCACCAGAGGGGTCGCCTTCTCTGCTGCCTTGGCAAGAGGTGCCCCCTTGCAGTTTGTTTTGTGATGCGGCAGGCTGGTCCTCTCCGCACACATTCATTTTGGATGTTCATGCCACTCCGGGCTCTCCTGTCCTTGAGTCGACATCGCAAGCTAATGTCTAGGGCTTTCCTGCGTTTCTTGTGAGCACACTATATTCACAGCAGGTCACGTTTAAAGACGTTCCCAATGCGATAAGCAGCGCAGCATCTTGTTCCGCTTTTTCAGGGAACAGGGTTACAGTCAAGTAACCCGGAACGTTTTAAAGAACGCTCTGTGCATATAGTCCATTGACCGCGTTTCAATGCGCGTGTACGTTTGCTCTTGCAGAAAAAAAAGACGATTTAAAAAAAAAAAGTTTTGCAGAAGAACACAGTAGCCGGAGCGCTACTTCTCTCTGTTAATGTCTATGGCGTGCATGGCCATACACTCACACAAATGCGACCACATCAAATTCTAACTCGCACATTGTCAAAAAATGGTCGCAGTCTGGAACCCTGTGTATGGGACGTCCCCTGTAAAAACTGACCATTCGTTTTTTTCTACTAGAAAATAGGTCGTTATGGGCCTCTGAAGTAGTAAAATGTAAAATTTCTCCAAAATGCTGCAGTAAAATCATTACATATGAGGAGTGCATATTGTATGGGACGTCCCCTATGAGAGCAGGTCATTCGTTTTTTCTACTTACATAAGAAATGAGGTCTTTATAGGTTTCCGAAGTCAAATAAATTGACGTAACTCCAAAATGTTGCAGTAAAATGGTTTCAAATGAGGTGTGCATACTAGGTGGGACATTAAATTCCAGAAACTTTTAATATTGTACAAAAATATATAAACAAAATATGTATTTAGAAAGAGTGTATACTTTATTTTACTGCTTTTTTGCAAATAATTATGCTGTAAACCTCTACATAAAAATGATTGAGATGTGACCTATAAAAAAATAAAACATTAGTCAAAGAAAAACAAAACTTACATAGACAACGTGAGTGTAAATTAAAAGGATAACAGAGTAAAGTACAAATACCGCACTCTCGAAACATGGCATATTGTTATATCATCTCTCACAGATAGATAGATAGATAGATAGATAGATAGATAGATAGATAGATAGATAGATAGATAGATAGATAGATAGATAGATAGATAGATAGATAGATAGATAGATAGATTTTTTTGGGCGGCTGGCTTGACCGCAGTCTGCATAGCACCGGGTGTATGATAGCGCTGTGTGTGTGTGTGTGTGTTACTATCTTCATGTCAGTTTCAGTTTCATACAAGAGATATTTGTCTTACCTTATATGATGAAACCACTTCACTGATGGGTCTGAATTTATGATTGTCATGTTGTTCTGACGAAATACACACTATACACACAGGCTGTTTGTCCTCCAGACAGAAGAGTTTGAGTTTCTCACTGTGTAAACTGCAGATCTCCGTCAGGAACGACTCGCACAAGTTTTGTAACCCCACATTAAGAGGAGGTTCATCTCTTGTGAATATTCTCCTGCAGACAGGACACTCCTGAGTTTCCTTGGTCCTCCAGAACTGTTGAATACACTCTTTACACACACTGTGACTACATGTTAAAACAACAGGAGCCTTGAAGATATCACAGCACACGGGACAAGACAGCTCTTCAGCAGAAACATTTAGTGAAGCCATTTTCATCGTTTGAGCTCCAGTAATATAAACTTTACTGTCACTTTCTGAACGACGGTTTTAAAAATAATTCACAACGATCCGCGAGGCTGAATCCAGCTCCTTTTTCGGCGAATTATTCGTTCCACCTTAAAAATGTTGGATGGTTGTTAACCCCCGCCCCCTCAGTGCTTTTGGCCGTATTTTTTTAAAGGAACAGCTGAATGGGAATTATTAGTCTGTGGATCGGGCAGCACTGCAGTATTCATTTAACAGTAAAAAAAATACTCCTGTACAACATTATCTTGTCTGCTTCTATAAATGGTGTAAGCTATGTGGTAAATTTAACCAGAGTACTTATTTTATAGTTCCATTTCTTACCTAGGCTAATGTATTTTTAAAAGTATAGAGACACATGACATTATGTTTGCAACTGAGATTTAATGTTATGTTATTTTTTTTAATTTTTTTTTAGAAGTTATCAATGGATATTACATTCAATTCACAGCTGCTCTTGTTTTGCAGTTTTTACGCTGTGTTTTTACAGGCTTGCTGACATAATATATATTTTTACAATGTGGTATCATATTTTACAATGTGGATAGCCTACAATTACTTAAATAAAGTTATAAAGTGTGTGGTGGTCAACAATAAAGTGCTTCAAATAAACCATCATGTCCAGAGTAAGACGAGACAAAAATGTCATTATTTGAAGTAAAAACAACAAAACAACATCTGAATAGAATTGAAGTAACCTTTGTGGAACGATTTTACACCCTAAAAATCAACAATCAATGAATACATCCTAGAACCCTTGTGGGAAAAAAAGTGTTTATAAAGTGTACTTACACAATTACACAAATAATATACTTTAAAGGTATACACTTAAGTGTGAATTAAATGCAATGTTTTTGGCGCACTGAATGCACATTGGCCCTCATTTATCAATCTTGCGTCGAAACGGGCGTATATGTTGGCGTAAGATTATGCTTACACTCCTCTCACCGCCTGACGGCAGTGTTCAAAAAAAATTGTAAACACCGCGCGCTGGTGACGCCTGCTGGTCAAACGATATAAAATTACTTGTCAAATAAATTAAACATAATGAAACATTAATTTGAGTTGAAATTGTTTTATTAGCATCTAAAGATTGAAGTGATGAAAAATGACATGAAAAATGACTTGAAATCATACTGAAATTAGGTATTTAAAGGTGTGCCTTTAAAAGCACAAGTGGTCCTTGGCCCCCCAGTTACTGTGGTCTAGAAACGCCACTGCTGCCTGCGCATTCACTGTCCTCGCGGCTGCTGCAACTTGCGCTCTCTTCATCATCTATAAAACAAAAAGGTGACAAAACGGTCAAAAAAATTTGAATATCGTGCAATTGGGCAAAAGTTAATTTATTTCAGTAATTCACCTTAAAAGGTGAAACTTATATATTGTATAGACTCATGCAAAGTGAGATATTGCCTTTATTTGTTATAATTTGGATGATTATGAAAGCTTTTTTTTAGTTTCACATGTAGATTAATTAGATAAATTAATAGAAACAATAAAACTTTAAATTCACACGTGACTTGAGCTATAACCTACCAGGAATAGGTTGTGGAGGCCCGACGTCAGCATATTTCGCGGAGGTTTTCACTGCTGCCAGCACTCCCGTCTTCCCCAGGATGTATTTATGGAATTCTGCACAATTCATCACCAAATTCACTTTTACTTTGATTTCGCTGCGGACCAGGTTAAATGAGCACCTGTTTCTCTGATCGGTCCAGGCACCTTTCATAATTGAAAACACCCGTTCTGAGTATGCATTGCTCACGGGGATGCTCAAAATGAAAGACAGTAGCTTGGCATACTGAGGGAACGCAGACCTGCTCCTGAGTGCTTGGGCCCAAAGCTCACCTACAGGGACGCTGTGTATCTCCAGATGAGGCAATATCTCTTTCAGAACACAGTTCTCGTTGTAAAGCTCATCCCAGGTCAAGATCATCCTCCATCTGAAGGGCGGATACAGCTGCGGTTAATTTTCGGTAGCTGATTTCGTGGTTTTCCTTGAGATTGAAGCACTGGATGTTGAACAGGTGCCCAGTTTCGGAGAAGTTGAACCATTTCTCAAGGTATTGCTCCGCGGTATCATAAAAACTCGTAAATTCTCTCTTGAGCCTGTCAACTCTAAGATTAACGGAGGAGAGGAGGATACGGTCAACTTTTGCACCGAAAAAAGCATCTTTTTTGCGCTGCTGGAGTTTGGTTCGGAGGCCGCTCATCAGCGCATACACTTCAACTGAGGTGAGACTGTCACTCTCAAGACTCAGCACAGCACCAGTGAACATTTTTAAAGTATTTTGCAAGAAGAAGAGAGTGACCTCCAGCTCGCTGCATTCGTCTTCCTCTCCATGCTCGTTACCCCGGAGCGCATCCCAGAGGACACGGGGGCACTCCTCCTGTCCCAGTGACAAGAAGTAGCTCCGCACAGCTGGCCAAGTGCTGACAAGTCTGTCAATTGCAGGGAGCAGGCTCAACCAGCGTGTCGGGACGTGGCGCAACAGTGTATGGTACTCCATGTCAGCAAACTCAAACATTTCTTTGAGGGTGGAAACTCTCTTGGCAGAACAGCTGAAATGGTTGAATGATTTTATCACAATAGTCTCCACATCTGTTTGCAGTGCATTGCTGGCACGTTTTACTGCATTGTGTATAATGTGAGCTGGGCAGTTTGCAGGCAGGATCTTGTTGTTTATTTTTTCTAGATTTTGGTAAATGGAGTGTTTTCTGCCGTAATTCACTGCTGCATTGTCAGCCGAGTAGGCTGAGATGTTATGGATGCTGAGTTTGTGTTCCTTTAATTTATTCAGTAAGGTGTCAGTGACAGCATCTGCGCTCTCGGCTGCCTGTTCAAAGAAATCAAGAACTCTGTTCTGGATGCCCTGCTCAGGAGTCCAGAATCGCACAGAGACCGGGAATGTTTTCACATTGCCTTTATTAGAGGCATCTGTTGCAATGGAAAAAAATATGTCTTTTGACTCGAGGGTCTGGGAGAATTCAGATGCGAGGGGTGCCAGGACGTTTGTGACCAGTGCTTCAGCTTTTGTGCGACCGCAGCTGATGAGTTTAGCTATAGCCGAATCAGTGTACAGTTTTGGTGTTAATTTCATTGCACAATCAAGTGATCTATATGATTGTTGGTGGGCCACACAGTGGAACACGGAGGTCAGCTCAGCAGCAGCTATTTTAGTATACATGGAATCATCCTGCTTCTTAAAGAAGGACGAGACCAGTGTGTTGGTCTGTACTGTCGCGGTGTTGCTGCAGTGCAGTTTGCTGCTAGCATGCAGCCTGACATCTGCCTCCCCTCCGTGAGAAACACCAAACTCTTTCCTACACACTTTGCAGAACGCTTTACTCTCATGGCTTAAGGCTGTCGCAATCCATGGATACTTCCCCACCCACTCCTCCCGGTACCTGCAGTGGCGTTTTTTCTTTTTAGCGATGTGTTCCAGTTCAGCCATGTCCACAAAACGAATGAATGAAAATTAGCTAACAAATGCATATCTAAATTCACGCCTTCGGTATCTTAGAAATAAAAGATAACAAAAAAAGATGCCGCAGCCGCAGCCCGCAGCCAATGAGCCGCCGGCCGGCGGGGGCTGGCTCATATATCATAATACACTGGCTGCTTTTGGCTGCGGCATCTGTTTTTGTTTCTTTTTTTCTAAGATAAAAAGAAACTCAACCTCCACGGACAGTTTTTAATGTTTTATCATACAAGTTCTATTCAAGATTTTGTATAAGTATAATTTTCGGGACAATTAGGGCCGGATTCGGGACAACAGCTCAGATTTCGGGACATCTGGTCACCCTAGTTTGCATACATAATATGAGATTTATACACAGGAAAAAGGTTGAATATCTTCATATTTTCTTAAATAATTCATTATAATACATTTAAAAAATGCATTTTTTGTTATTTGTAGGCCTAGGCCTGAGGGATGAAAAAGAGGAAAACAGCAGTAACCACTTTTGCTTGTGGATGAAAATGTTTGGATATAAAATAAAGAAATTAACAACATATTCAAGAGACAATTTTGGGATTTCGTAATAAAAATAAATAATATCGTTAAGGATTAAAACGGTGGGTCACATAAGTAGACTAGGGTTAAATATAAGAACTTAATTCAACCCTAAATGTATTCACAAAATAAATGGGCAGCAGTTTCTTCAAAAAGACCATAAAATAAGCAAGTTTAATCAATATCAAGATATTTACAGATAGATGAATTAAACGTGTCGTTCAAATCTTTTAAGTTGTTGCAGTTGTGATAACGCGTCGTAGGTCACATGATAACGTCAACATGGCAAATGTCCGGTTTGCATTCATACTTAACGAGATTTGGCTATAAAGTACCTACTCTTTTAGTGCTCGTTAAGTAAGTACTTATTGAAATTAAGTACCTACTCATTGAGTATGCGGTTTCGGACGCAGCCAGTTAATATTCATGGGTTTCAGTCACGTGACTTTTTTGTTGTGGCCGCCATCTTTAGGACCTTTGAGTTAAATTGAGTAGTATCTCCCTGGTGATTGGAAAGATGTCGCACACTAAAATAGCACACCTCACTGCAGACGAAAAGCAACGGTACTTAAATAAAATAGATACTTTAGGTATAGATCCTTATTTACTGCCAAACGAACTGCTGACTCCATTAAAGTCTTAAAAACTTGCCAGATTTGACGTTTGCTGATATTTATATCCAGGGTGCGATCTGTGAAAAAACACAGGGGGGGGGGTTTGAAACATTTTTATTCATAAAAATAAATCATGAGAACATGAACTTCATCACTGCATGTGCAGGAATTGTAAAATATTTTTTATTAACTCATGAAGTAGCCGAACGCAATATTTGTACTCTAGCTTATCTTTCCCCACACATAACTGATCATGCAATAACGTTAATTTACATCGCGATGATGAGCTACAGTGAAATTATAGAAAAGACATTATCTGTGATAGCAATTCGCGTAAACGCGTCTTTACATTATAGTGGAGTGCAGCGCGACAGAAGTGTTGCACGGACAAGTGGATCACCGCCGTGAGTATTTTAAAATAAAATTGATTAATCAAACCACGGATCCGTGATAAGTTTTGTGATCCGTCTCGCCACTAGTGTAGTAGCACTATGATCACTTTGAGGGGAGGATAAATTTATCCCCACCGGGGATAAAAATAATTAAACAGAGGCAGGGATACATGCATTGAAAGGGGCAAATCGCACCTTGTTTATATCTACCTCGTCACATCCCTCTCCATACACCGGCGAAGTTCTCAAGGCATTTAAAAGCACTGAAGCCTACCTCTACTTTACTTCGGGATGGGTTAATGATCCCAAAATCTATCATCTGGAGATGAAGAAAATGTTCTTGATAACAGGACGGGTGTTATTAACGTTACTCGAGTAATCGCTGCATTGCTGAACTGAATTGCTAATAATGTCGGTGAAGCACATCTCCTGTATTATTAGTGAGGTTTGGACACCTTTATTTTCAATTCTCATTTATTTGTAAAGCGCTTTTCACAATATCGTTTCAAAGCCGCTTTACAGAAAATGCATGGGTCATTACAATTTAGAGGGTCCAAGTTATGCATTCCAGAAATGTTTAAAAATCACGCAGGTATCTATAATCTATTAATCTAAACAATGTATTAATTTAAGGCAGAAACAGTGAGCAGTAGTTTAGCATACTGAAGCAGGTAACAACATCATTCAGCCATACATATTTAGTAATTTTAGTAATACAGTTTAGTAATGTAAAAATAGCTTTCTAGAATGACGTTATACGTGTTCCAACTGTAAACTACATGTTTTAATTTAGCTAGCTAACCTAATATGCAATAATAATGTAAAATTAAAAGTAATTTTACTTTTATTAAATTTCCAGGTGAAGCATTAGGCTCAGTGTAACACCGGATAACAGTACAGGAAGATGGGACTGTTAGGTGTGCAGTGATCCCTCTTTATAGCAGCAATCCATCTCTGACGACGCTCAGGGTTTTTGGGGATATTGTAAAACGTTAATTTCTCATTTCTTTGAGATTTGCTGTTATCGCAGCTTACAGCAGATAGACGGCATGTTTGGATTCGGTCCTACAAATGGCGGCCACACTGCTGTGTGACGTCACGTGAAACCCGTGAATATATATATGAGGATGATTAGGAGGCCATGATGGACAGAGGCCACTGAGCAAATTTGGCCAGGATGCCGGGGTTACACCCCTACTCTTTCGAAAGACATTCTGGGATTTTTTGTGACCACAGAGAGTCAGGACCCCGGTTTAACGTCTCATCCGAAGGACGGCGCTCTTTGACAGTATAGTGTCCCCATCACTACACTGGGGTGTTAGGACCCACACAGACCACAGGGTGAGCACCCACTGCTGGCCTTACTAACACCTCTACCAGCAGCAACCTGGTTTTCCCAGAAGGTCTCCCATCCAAGAAGGGCTGGGCGATAAAATGATAACGATAATTATCGCGATATAATTTTGTCTCGATTAAAACGATATCAAGAGTTCGATAAATGTTCGATAATGTATATGCGCCAAAAGCGGAACGCAACTCATTTGAACCGCGCGCGCCACACGGACCGTTTATCCGCTCGGCTCAAAGTCCAAACGGCAGCGCAGCGCGAGCTCACTCGAGCAGACGCGTTTACTCTGATCGGCATCGGTCACGAGATCCAGTGAGAAGCGCTTGAATTCAGCGAAGAACACAAATGTCTCAGTGATTTAAACCAGTTTAAAGGCAGATGAGACCGCGCTGACGAACAGGAGAAACACTGTGAGCAACGATACAGTCAGAAGCTTTTCCGTCTACACATTCCTATCATTCACCACGGATTTACTGTAACGTTAGCAAAGTAATATTAACTGCACCATGAAATGTGGGATATACATATTGAATTGTATTATATTATTAATGCACTGTAATGGGTTTCTGTAATTTGAACAGTATTTTACTGTAATATGTATAGTAAGATACTGTAAAATATGTATACAGTATGTTATACAGTACACCGTCGGTGTATGAATGGGTGAATGTGAGGCTAAATGTAAAGCGCTTTGGTGGCCATTGGGTCTGTGAAAGCGCTATATAAATGCAGTCCAGCAGCGGCTCGCCCATAGAGGGCGCTGGGGCGCCGACCTCCCTGCCAGTTTTTTTTTTATATATACATTTTTTAATAATCTCTCATTTTGAAAAATAATCTGTGTTAATTACATGCTATTAATGGTTTTACTTAAGAATGTGTTTAGAACTCTCCAGAATGATATTTGCATTCACTTCATGTTGGTGTAGTAGTAGTAGCCAATAGGCTGTCTTCCCTGGGCTCCAGTTCGCTCAGTCCTACAGTGCTGGAATTTAAGCCAATGGTTCCCCGGTTGCTACACAAAAAAGTTTATATTTCGCCAAACATCGTCGTCTAATTTTAAGGTTTAGGGGCTCTGAAAATATCGCCCGTAGTACCAAGATAAGAGCAGTGCACCACGGGACATTTACCTCAGAGCGGAGTGCGAGTGCAGTATGGTGGCGCCGGCGACGTTGAATAGCATTAATGTAGTCGTGGGAGTTAATCTAGCCCCAAATTCGGTTAAATCTCTACACCTGTATCCCTTCGAAAGAAGAACATTAGCGGAAAAACTAATTGTAAAAGATCTCGGACCAGACAAGCCAGAAGTGAATATAACCCAACAGGCGTGAGAAAAGGAGAAAACCTACAAGAGAACCTTTTCCCGAGGTTGGTTCGAATCGAAAGGTTTGGCTTACTAGCTGTGGTTACGCCAATGCAGTCTTTTGCTTCTCTTGCTTACTGTTTAAAACAAGTGCTTGTGATAGCTCGTTGACACAGACAGGGGTGACAGACCTGAAACATATGTCAGAACGCATTAAGAAACATGAACGGGCAAGAGTGCATATGGACAACTCTGTGAAGCTAGCCATGCTAGGCCGAATTAGCATAGCCACACAGCTAGATGAGGGACACCGCATTGCCATAAGAAGGCACAACGAGGAGGTGGACAGGAATAGGCATATTTTGTCAAAGATCATTGATGCTGTGAAATTTTGTGGTGCCTTTGAACTTGCTTTGCGTGGTCACGATGAGAGTGACGCATCAGAAAACCCTGGCATTTTCCTGGGTCTAATTGATCGTATGGCCTCAATCGACCGTGAGTTGGAGGTGCACCTGGAGAACGCCACTGTTTTTAAAGGCACTTCGAAGACCGTGCAAAATGAACTGTTAGACTGCATGTTGTCAGTTCTCAGAGACGGCATTCTGGAAGAGGTGAAACAGTCGGACTATATTGCCATTCAGGCAGACGAGACAACCGACATCTGCACTCATTGTCAGCTTGTGCTTGTGCTACGGTACATAGATGGCCACAACAACATTCAAGAACGTTTTTTTGAGTTTATCGCGCTTCCAAATGCGACCGCTGATACGATTTCCACTGCATTATTGGAAAGACTGAGCACCATCCTTCCTGCGGGACAAGAGAGAAAATGAATTGCCCAGTCCTATGATGGTGCTGCAGTGATGAGGGGTGCTACAGGTGGAGTGCAGCGTAAAGTGCAAGACGTCTACGGGAGTGCATACTACGTTCACTGTTATGCGCATCAGTTGAACCCCATTATGCAGCAGGCAACATCCCACATTCCAAAGATCGGCCAGTTTTTTTCAGACGTTGGGGGGTTTTCTACATTTTTTTCCCAAGTCATTCAAACGAACGGCAGTGCTGGATGAAGTGGTGGCACACAGACTCCAGGTGCTTCAACAACGCGATGGAACTTCCACAGTCGTGCTGTTAACACCGTTTACGAGCACAAAGATGAACTGGTGAAGTGCTTCCAAACCATTCGAGACAGAGGAGACTTTGATGATGCCATATCAAAGAGAGAGGCCGGGGGTTGTATGAGAATGTTGGAAGATGAGGTTTTCTGTTTCATCCTGGCGTTATTCCACAAAATCATGCCACATGTAGACATGCTGTTTAACCATCTGCAGTCTTCATCGCAGGGATCAGCCAGAGGTTCACTCACAGCATACAGGCGATCAGGTAGGCTAGGATTTTGCATATTGGCTGAAAACATGCTTATGTAGCCTAAACAATAAAAACATAAATCCACATGGCTTAGCACAATAGAACCTATCATAAATATTACAATTTCGCCACCATGTTAGACTAGTGAATTTATTTGTGATGAATCTAGATAACATTGACTAGGCCCAAATCAACAATAGCACATATGTGACCCGCCACGGAAAGTAAGGACACAAGTCGGCAGCACAACTTTTGAGCAAAATGAGAAAGAAGCGTTTTTTTTCAAAACTGGTGATTTTCGCTTTTTTGCAGAATCTGTTAGTTGAGATCACGAAGAAGCCTCTCCATGTTTTAGATATCAATATTGGTATATTTAAAATCGTACATTTTTAGGTTGAAATCGGCTTGTTTTGTGAGATTATAGCTCGCAGTAGGGGCGTGTCATTGTCTGTGTGTATTTCCATACTGGATAAGCCGGCTTTTGTTATTGCCCCCGCCCCTCCAAGGGAACAGCGTGGTAGGACTGGGCGATATAATATCGATATAAAAAATATATTGATATATTTTTTAAATGGGATATGGAATTAGACCATGTCGCATCGATATAGTTCAAAGTTGCACTGTGATTCTTGCTGCAAGCTGCTGCGTGCTTTGTAGCAGTCGGCGTCTCAACAGCCCAGTGTACAACGCGACAAATACTCACATTAAATGTTTACGCAGAGGAACAGGACACTGCAGTTCTCAAAAGTTCATTATTTGCATGTGCTTTAAAGCCTTGCCAGTTAAACATGTCATTCGCTGCTGAAGCGCTGTTCTAATGTGCTTTTCTGCGCGCAAACAGCCGACGCGCGCATGCACTAAAAGCCTGTCTAACAGCGCCTGGATACTGGACTAAGTTATCTTTCGAGTCTTTTTGAGCTAATACTGTCAAATACACTCAAGGTTTACATGAAGAAAGTTGGTTATGTCTAAATTGAGAGAAATCTGCGTGTCATATTATGCGTACATATTAGACGCGTTGCTTTCAGGTCTTAAAGAGACAGTAGCCCTAATAGTAAACATGCAGCCGCTTGTCCTTAAAGGGATTGTTCACCCAAAAATAAACATTTTGTCATTCTTTACTCACTCTAATGTTGTTCCAAACCTGTATTTATTTATTTCTTGTGCTGAACACAAAAGAAGATATTTGGAAGAATGTGGGTAACCAGACAGTTGCTGGTCCCCATTGACTTCCATAGGAAATAAATATAGAAGTCACTGGGGAACATCAACTGTTTGGTTACCCACATTCTTCCAAATAACTTCAACAGAATAAAGAAACATATTCAGGTTTAAAACAACTTGAAAGAGTAAATGATGACAATTAACTAAACATTTGGGGAGAACTATCCATTTAATTTTAATAAAACAACATGTGCTTTACAGCTTTACAGGGGGCGCTTTACAGGGGGTATGGCTTATCTAAATGAGATGTAAATGAGCCCTATTGTCACTCCCAGCAGCAGAGAGAGGCGAGAACTGCTCAATCTTTAGAGGCAGATTTCTCCACTTTGAATTTTTTTGAGTGCCTACCTTCAAATGGCCACAACTTCTCCAAATATTATCAGATTACCATGTGTTACACATCGTTGGAAAGCTTGGAGACTACACTTTCAGAATCTGTGAGTAACTCAAAATGCTCCAGAACCGACTTGTGTCCCTACTTTCCGTGACCAGTCACATATTTCATACCTGTCAAGTTTTGGATTTTATAAGGGAAATTTTCCGGCGCCCACCGCGAGCAGTCCCACCACCCCAACCAAGCTCCAGTAACCTATCCCTTACATTTTAAGACAGGTGTTATAGCCTAAAAAGGGCTATATATGAAGAGCATTTATTTAAAGGCTCATTTGCATATTTTCTGTTCATTTAACATTGCTTGTCTTTATGACAAATGGAAACATTTTGTTTTCATTCCACACATTCTTTTCATTTCATATTGCTTTTCTTTTACAGTTTTTCTTTTCACATAACTTTTTTTTACTCTTCGTGAGTTATTGTACAAATTTGTTGCGGACTTTGCATTCTTTAAGACTGTTTTGGAAGGAGTGTTCACGAGTTCACACTTACGAATGATCAGAGAGTAAAGGTTTATGCGTATTTGGCGTGCTGTCCGGGGGGAGGGCTCCGAGCTCGGAAATTGGGCCCGAACCCAGAGTACTCCCCCCGTCTCTGGTTAGGAAGATAGCCATGCAAGTGTGAGGAGATGGGGTGGTGGAGGGATGCTGAAAACTGTCGAGGAATAAGGGTGAGTTGACTGTGAATATTTATAGGCTTTGCTCAAGCTGATTGAGTGGATCTGTTGATTACTGATTGATGACAGCTGGTTGGAGTTACTTGATTGCTTGATCATTAGAACGTGTTCCTCCCGAACCTTGTTAATAAAACATCATTTCACGAGTTCACACTTACGAATGATCAGAGAGTAAAGGTTTATGCGTATTTGGCGTGCTGTCCGGGGGGAGGGCTCCAATCTCGGAAATTGGGCCCGAACCCAGAGTACTCCCCAAAAAGCTAAGTGAGCAAAAGGACAGCCGCCAGTTTAAAGACCCCCCGAAAAGAGCGTAGAGATTGGCGGGCTGGCATTTCAAGGAAGAGCCTGGTTGTTTGGCCAGGAGAGCTCTCGCAGCGTCCGACGGGGGTTCAATATGTAAAGTCTTGGGCGGGTAAGTTCAGCAGGCATGCGGGAAGGCAAGTATGGATGTTCGAACGGGAGGGTACTTGTGGCAATTGTCACGGCATCGGAACGGGTAAGCCTCGTCGGAAAAGAGAAAACGCAAATGCTTGACTGGAAGAGTTTGCTGCGTCCACTGGGTGATTAAAACTTGCAGGACAGAGAAAGAGGAGACGAAGTCGCCTGGCCTGGGGAACTCTTGTTGTGTCCGCTGGGAGATCAATACTCGCTGGACAGAGGAGGAGGAGACATATGCTCGACCGGGAAGGCTCTCGCTGTGTCCGCTGGGAGATCAATACTCGCTGGACGGAGAAAGAGAAGACTTGGATGCTTGACCGGAAAGGTTCTCGCTGTGTCCGATGGGAGATCAATACTCGCTGGACGGAGAAAGAGGAGACAAGTTTGGCTGGAGAGGCTCTCGCTGTGTCCGCTGGGAGATCAATACTCGCTGGACAGAGGAGGAGGAGACATATGTTCGACCGGGAAGGCTCTCGCTGTGTCCGCTGGGAGATCAATACTCGCTGGACGGAAAAAGAGAAGACTTGGATGCTTGACCGGAAAGGTTCTCGCTGTGTCCGCTGGGAGATCAATACTCGCTGGACGGAGTAAGAGAAGACCTATATGCTCGACGTACAGGGCAACGTGAGGGTTTGGTGGGCTTTTTTAATGTGGTATCGGTTGGTTCTGATGTAGCTTTGGAAGGCGTCTGAGGACCATCTTCCAAGGGCTTGGATCTGCTGCTGAGAGAGGCCTTTTTGAGCTGCTGAGGTTGCTGCCCCGATGCGGAAGGAATGGCTGGAGAAATTCTCTGCCAGGATGCCTGATTGTTGGAGAACGGATTTGAGGTGCTTTTGGAACCAAAAGCGTGTCACGGGTTTGTTGGAGTCGTCCACGAAGAGGGGTTCGAGATGGGATTTAGCCTGAGAGTTTCTCAGTTGGAGGTATGCCAGTATGGTTTGGTATGGTTGAATTGGTGATGAAAGGTTGAAAATGTATATAAAATGACCTTTTTTGGTTTGATCTGTTTTGCTTTGTTTTATCAAAAAGGAGATTGTTTCGCTGTCAAGTACTGATAGGTCTGAGATGCTTGGGTGGACTTTTGGGTCAAATCGGGAAGTGATAGCCAGTTCCGAGCATCTGAGGAAACCAAAAAAGGCTAAAATAAACATGGCATCGAGCGTGCGAGAGGTGTTGAGGGATTGGTAGCCTGTGCGCAGGGTATAAATACATTTAGTGAGAATATCTAACGTGATGGGATGTCTTGTGTCCGGGCGGGTGGGCTGGGATCGTTGGATGCCTTTAATTAGGAGGGAGGTTTGAGAATTATTAATTTCCGGGGAGGGGGTGCCATGTATCAATTTGTGAAAAAATTGGATGCCGCTCAGGTAGCCTTTGATGGACCCAACTTGGAGGCCCTTAACGCCGTTGAGGTAAGAGATGAAGGAGGTTATTGAAAGGAGAGAAAAATCAGGGAATGGTGTGTTGTAGGAAAAGTGGAAAGTTCTAAAACATTTCCATGCGGTCACGTAGGATTGAAGAGTTCTGGGAGAAACTGCTTGAAGAATGGTGTCGAGCGATGTGTCGAGGAGGGATTTTAACGGGTGGGTTACGGGAATATTAATTCCGAATAATGAGGTACTGGAGTTGGGAATTTGTCCGCCTCTGGAGCCAGCGTCCTGAATTTCTGAAACATAAAGCGAGACAGAGAGTCAGCGATTTGATTTTTTGACCCAGGGATATGTTTAGCGATTAAAATAAATTGATCACACGCTGAAATCCAGATTAGATGTCTTAAAAGTGGCATAAGTGCGGGTGAGTGGGAACGGCCTTTATTAATGCAATGGACTGTAGCTTCGTTGTCGCAATGCACTAAGATACTGCTAGCAGTCCATTCCTTTCCCCACAGGAAGGCTGCTACTACGAGAGGGTAAAGCTCGAAGAGTGCGGACGACTGTAGAGTGTCCTGGATTTGGGGGGGCCATGGAGACGCGAACCAGCGACCTTGGCAAAACCCCCCGAAGCCGACTGAGGGGGCTGCATCTGTAAATAGCTGGATGTCGATGGGGGATGAAACTAGGTTCTTATAAAAAAAAGACAGGCCGTTCCACTGATTAAGGAAAGTTATCCATAGCCTGAGCTCGTCTCGGCATGCTGCAGTTAGGGAAATAAGATCCTCTAGCGCGTGCACTGAAGATGCGAGAGAGAGGAGATGAGAAATGAAAGGGCGTCCTTGTGGAATGATGCGCATGGCGAAGTTTAGGTGGCCGAGCAGAGATAGGAGTTCGCGTTTGGAACACTTTGAATGGTCTACGAGGGTAGATGAGATGAGAATTATTCTGTCGATTTTTTCTTTGGGCAGGGAGGCCTGGTATTTAACTGAATCTAAGTTAATGCCGAGGAACTCGATGGATGTGGCGGGACCCATGGTTTTTTCTTGGGCGATGGGGATTCCGAGCTCGGAAAAACTCTTTGAACTGTGAGAATATGAGCGGCTGGAATGGCACTGGAAGGCGAAATGATTAGAAAATCGTCTAGCAGGTGAATGAGGTGAGGAATTGCGTAGTTGTTTGACAAGATCCAGCAAACAGCTTCGGATAGCATGTCAAAAATTTTGGGGCTGCTTTTGCATCCAAAAGTTAAACGAACGGAAAAATAGAATTTCCCTTGCCAGCGCACTCCGAATAAGTGCCATGAATCAGGGTGGATGGGCATCACTTTGAAAGCTGAGGTGATGTCGATTTTTGCGAGCCAAGCGCCACGACCCACGATTTTTATTAGGTCGACTGCTTGATCTACGTCATGGTATTTGAGAGAAAATTCGTCAAGTGGGATCAGGCTGTTAGTGCTTGGAAAAAATGAATTATGCGGAGCTGACAGATCAACTATGAGACGTTTCTTACCTGAAAACTTTCTCGTAGCCACGCCAATGGGGCTGATGCGAAAAACTTTAAATGGAGGATCGTCAAAAGGGCCAATCATAAAGCCTGAATCGACTTCTTTTTTAATCAGGTTATCTACTACGTCGGGCTCGGCGAGAGCCGATTGGAGATTATCGCAGATGACGTTTTGGGAGAGCGGGCAAACCACTCCAGGTTTAAAACCATGTTGGAGGCCGGAAAGCAGATATTCAGTGAAGTCGGAGTCCGGGTGGTGAGCTAGTTCGATAGAAAGGCGAGAAATATTCACGGGAGTCGATAAATAATTTTTGGATTTTTTATTGACATCTTTAAACACAGGGCATACAGGACGGGCATGGGCACCGCCGCAGAAACTGCATATGTGCAAGTATCGACAACGCTGCCTGGTGCACTTGCCAGCGTTAAAATTGTTGCAGGGCTGTTTGCTATCCGTAGAAGCTCTGGAGCTGAAATCGGCATCGTGGGGATTTGTGTTGATGGTTGCCGGTCTTGGTACATAACTGGTGGATTTAACTGGTGCTGTGTTTGAGCAAGGGGGAATGGAGGGGTTAACTTGTGGGCATGATATGGTGGAATGAGCTACTGACCTGCAGACCGCGCAAGAAATGTTCCTGCAGCCAAGGAATACTCTGCTGTGAAGGTCGGTGTCGAGTGCACCCCAGTAAGGGCACTGGTTCCACTGGGAAACTCTAACAGCGCATTTTGCCGAGAAGAGTTTGTGGTAGGTATAAAAGTGCCCTCCCCCGTAAGACAACGCGAGCTCGGCGATGAGCGCTAAATAGTCGTTCAGTTCGCGCCGCCTATGAGGGAATGCTGAACAAATGACTTCTGTGAAATGGCTGAAAGCGATGGAGAATTCAGAAAACGAAAGTAAACGTGATGAATGCATGTTTTGATTTTTTAAAGTCACTGAAAAATCCCCGCAGTCCAACTGGCAGTTAGAATCGGACACGGGGAGCAGAGAAAGTAAATGTGAAAGATCTATGTCTGCACCTGCCAGGATCTGTGCTCGGATGTTGTGGGCCACTGGTGGAGGCTCCAGAGCGACGGCGTTTTGTGGGACAGGCATCGGTGTAGCTGTAAAAAGAGAAAAGTTAGATTTTGCGTTTAAGAGAGAGCTGAAAGGGAGAGAAGCCGGGGCTGCGACTATCGGCGGAGGCAGCCTCACGCTTAAATCGGCCTGAGGGGCTTGGGGAGGGAAATTGAAAGAAACATGAGGGGGAAAAGGAGGATATGAATGAGAAGTGTGAGCCTCAGTTACAAGCGGAGGCAGCCTCGCGCTTGCTTGGGCTGCAGACCACTGAAAAGGGGAGGAGTTAGCAGTAGTCGCGGGAAGATGACTGAAAGGCCGGGCCTGCGCCGCTAGCGGAGGCAGCCTCACGCTAGCGTCTGCTACGGGAGCCGGAGGCCACTGCAAAGGAAAAGAGTTGAAAATAGCGGGAGGAAAAAGCTGGGAGGCTGGGGGTGGGCCGGCGGGCCCGGCTGTGTAAGGCGCTACGGCGGGAAGCGCCGCGGTGAAAAGCTGAGCTGAGGCGGGAGGCGAGTGAGGGCTCGCAGCGGAGGCATCTGGGGCGCGGCCCAGGCTCGCTGAAGGCCTGGTACTGCGGGCTGATGCACGCCGAAAACCGGATCTTGAATGAGGAGGAGACGGTGTCTGGCGAGGCGGATTCGGGGCCTCCCGGGTTTTTCTCAGCCTGCTGGCTGCCGTGGAAGCTGGGGTGGATTTGGGAGAGAGATTGGATGACTGCACGGTGACGTACAGATTGTACAATTGCGCTTTGTTCATCCTGCGTGAAGGCTGAATATCAGAATTCATCAGCGCTTGTCTCAGACTCATGACTGTCCACTTTCCAATGGGTGGAATCGTGGGTACGGCCGAATGATAGGAGGATGCCGGGGAGAAAGCTGGAGTCCTCGCTGGTGGAGGTGAGGGCAGGCCTCGGCGTCTTGGCGTGCGGGGGGTTGCTTGTGCAGACCGGCGCCCGCGAGATGAAGCCTGGGGCTCGGAGGCGATATCAGGCGGAGAAGAAGTGGTCCTAGGGCCGGCTGATGGCGGCGGAGGAACCGGAGAGCGGTTGAGCTCGTCATCGGACGGTGAACGTTGCATTTGAGACATCGTTTGCTGAAAACTGTCGAGGAATAAGGGTGAGTTGACTGTGAATATTTATAGGCTTTGCTCAAGCTGATTGAGTGGATCTGTTGATTACTGATTGATGACAGCTGGTTGGAGTTACTTGATTGCTTGATCATTAGAACGTGTTCCTCCCGAACCTTGTTAATAAAACATCATTTTGTGGGCTGGACCAGAGTGGTTCATTTTTACATGAGAGTAGAGCGCAAACAGTTCTGTTGTCTAACGTCATCCTATTCTCTGTAACAAAACTTACAAAACGCGTGACTGTCCCCCACCCTGCTCCTCTTCAGAAAATTAAATTCGCTGTCCCATTGATAGCGGTATTTACATGAGGGTTTTGTTTTTTTGGCAGGAGTGCCTTCCGTGTCTGTCGTAGCGTCCATCATCCGTCTCAGTTTTTTTCCCGCGTTGTCACTCATCATCCTACCTCACACACTAGCCTCGCGACAACTGCCACCTACAGTACCTGTAGTAGGCTACTGCAGGTGACAGTTATTACGAGGCTAGTGACAGAGCTCAGATTGGGAATGTTTTTTGTTTTGTTTTTACTCTTTTTACTTTTTTTTTTTTTTTTTTTTTTTATAACGCGGGTTAAAATACGGGAGATTTACGGGAAAATACTAATACGGGAGGGCGGCGGGAAAGAAGGGTAAAATACGGGACTTTCCCGGCCAAAACGGGATACTTGACAGGTATGCATATTTTAATACAGTTTTATTAAAATTATGTTTATATCTCCAGCAAGTTGGTTTCTGATACAGTAATTTCAGGGTGGACAGTGACTTGTGAAACTTATTTTGGATCAGAGACTCCGTTCCTTCTCTAGTTGAGGATGAGGAGTATAGGGGACCTGTACAGGAACCACCCCCGAAGAAACGGAGGGCAATAGGAGAAGAAACGCAACAGCATCTGGCAATAGAGGTAAGCAGTAACAGAAATTATATTTCTGTATTCTATTAGCCTATATGTGTTTGTTTGCACATTTTTGTATTCTGAATTGTCATTATTAGACATATCTATCTTTCACATTTTTGCTTTTATTAATTATTGTTATATGGTGTGTATGTGTGAGTGAGTTAGAGAGTGATAGAGACTTATAAAGCTTATTGAATTGAGAGAGAGTGTGTGTGTGTGTGTGTGTGTGTGTGTGTGTGTGTGTGTGTGTGTGTGTGTGTGTGTGTGTGTGTGTGTGTGTGTGTGTGTGTGTGTGTGTGTGTGTGTGAATAAGAGAATGGCAGCATGACAGCTAGTGTCTATATTATAATTAATAAAACTTACTTGCTCATAACAAAATTGTAACTGCTATGAATATGCTGATTTTATTGTATTGTTTGAACTAAGAAATGTGAAAACTTAATGTTTTCTGTGCTTACTTTTCTACAATTATGTATAATTTCATAGGTATGTGATACCATTATGAGCCATGCCAAAGAGAGGTTTTCTTTCACCAATCATCTCATCAGTGCCACTCTGTTGCAAGGAGACTTGTTCCCACAACACAGCAGAAAGTTCCCAGATTCAGCACTAGGAACCACGGTGGAAGCCTATCCCATGTTGGACAAAGCCAGACTTAAAACAGAACTGTCCCTGATCTATGAAAATGAGGACTTCCAGGGTTGCAGTGGTGCACTGGCTCTCTTTCAGGTTGTAATGGAAAATAACCTTCAAGACACATTCACTGAAACTGTAAGTCTTCTCAAGATCCTCATCACCACACCAATGACAACAGCAGAATCAGAGAGGTGCTTCTCTACTTTAAAGAGGATCAAAACGTTCCTTAGGAACACTATGGCACAAGATCGCCTCAACGCTCTGGCTATGCTCTCTATAGAGAAGAAACTCACACGGGACATTCCAGATTTCAACACAAGGGTCATTGAGAGATTTGCCACTCAGAAAGATAGACGAGCAAAGTTCCTGTACAAATAAGAGTTCACACACACACACACACTCACCCCCCCGCATTCACTCCATCTACCTCTCTCATACACACACACACTCACCCCCCGCATTCACTCCATCTACCTCTCTCATACACACACACACTCACCCCCCGAATTCACTCCATCTACCTCTCTCATACACACACACACCACACACACTCACCCCCCGCATTCACTCCATCTACCTCTCTCATACACACACACACACTCACCCCCCGCATTCACTCCATCTACCTCTCTCATACACACACACACACACACACCACCCCCCCCCCCCCCCCCCCCGCATTCACTCCATCTACCTCTCTCATACACACACACACACTCACCCCCCACATTCACTCCATCTACCTCTCTCATACACACACACACACACTCACCCCCCACATTCACTCCATCTACCTCTCTCATACACACACACACACTCACCTCCCCCCGCATTCACTCCATCTACCTCTCTCACACACACACACACTCCCCCCTCCGCATTCACTCCATCTACCTCTCTCATACACACACACACACTCACCCCCCCACATTCACTCCATCTACCTCTCTCATACACACACACACACACTCACCCCCCCCCCCCCCCGCATTCACTCCATCTACCTCTCTCATACACCACACACACACACACACACACCCTCCATCTATCTCTCCAACTCACTCACTTTGAATAAGAGTTCACACACACACACACACACACACACACACACACACACTCACCCCCCCGCATTCACTTCATCTACCTCTCTCATACACACACACACTCACCACCCCGCATTCACTCCATCTACCTCTCTCATACACACACACACTCACCCCCCCGCATTCACTCCATCTACCTCTCTCATACACACACACACACACACTCACCCCCCGCATTCACTCCACCTACCTCTTTCACACACACACACACACTCACCCCCCCGCATTCACTCCATCTACCTCTCTCACACACACACACACTCACCCCCCGCATTCACTCCATCTACCTCTTTCACACACACACACACACTCACCCCCCCGCATTCACTCCATCTACCTCTCTCACACACACACACACACTCACCCCCCCCGCATTCACTCCATCTACAGCTGGCTAAAGTCATTATGACAGAACTGTCAATCGATTCCCAGCAAGTCACTCTCTGGACTGACGCGATGACAGTTTTAACGTGGCTGAATTCCGACTCGTGTCGCTACAAGGTCTTTGTAGGAACTAGAGTCGTAGAAATTCAAGAGCTCACTGAAAACTCGACCTGGCGGTATGTCAGCACCACTGACAATCCAGCCGATGACCTCACTCGCGGCAAACCCTTGCTCGAGCTCAGCCAGCCGAACCGGTGGAGCCAAGGTCCACCATTCCTCCGACAACATCCAGACTCCTGGCCAGTGCTTCAGTTAATAGAAGCCCAAGAATCTGACGAGGATGAACTACGGAAGACATTGTTCTGTGGAGCCACCACCTGCTCTCCAGTATAGACAACTGGGGACAGTCTACCCATGAGAGCTTTCACGGGGCGGCTGATGACCAGAGGAGCCCCACCATGACAGCAGCTGATGTCCAAACAGCAGAGCTACATGTCCTCAGACAAGCCCAGAGTGAGTCCTTCCCTGAAGAGGTGGGAACTCTTGCTGCTGGTAAGGCCATTTCGAGACTGAGTCGCCTGCTCATGCTTGCTCCAGAGTATGATGAAGCTGTTGGCCTGGTGAGAGTGGGAGGTAGACTACGCAGAGCGGAAGATTTTGACCCAGATGCGATACATCCTATCATCCTCGATCCCAAATATCATGTCACAAAGCTGCTCATTAAGAAATATGACAGTGAACTGCTCCATCCTGGTCCCGAGCGGGTCTTCGCCGAGATAAGAAGATATTGGATCCTCCGGGGAAGAGAGTCCACCAAGCGTCATCAGCACGGCTGTGTTGAATGTCAGAAATGGCGCGCTACTCCAGTGGTCCCTCAGATGGCAGACTTACCCCCTGCCAGACTCCGCTTATACAAGCCACCTTTCTGGTCGACTGGAGTCGATTGTTTCGGGCCCTACAACGTCAAGGTGGGCCGGCGCACAGAGAAGCGTGGGGTCTGATTTTCAAGTGAATGACGACGAGCTGTGTACATCTTGACCTACTGGAGAGCATGGACACTGATGCTTTCAACCTCTGGGAGATCGATTGCTCCTGTCTGCCTCGCTGTGACTGCTGCTGCTGTGAGTTTGTTTGCTGCGTCTAAGCCTCGTATTAGCTTCGTATTTCTTTCTGTTTTGAACCATCATTTATTATAAATTCTAGTTGTTTATACTACTAAATACAGCTTACTCAACATCTCAGATTAACCTGACATTGCTAGCTTCCGTTATTGTCAGCACAACACGCTAACTCGCTAGCCTTTTAACGCACCACCCGTGCGCTCAGTTATTTATTTTTCTCTCGCGCGCCCGCGCCTTTGAATTCATAAAAGCCCAGGTGAGTAAGAATCAGTCAACAAACACGGTGAGTAATGTCTTCTCCTGTTATTGTCCCCTGCACTTCATGTCACATGTTTACCATAGCCTTCTCTGTCGGCAATATAGGATTTATATGTGATAAATGCAAGGAGACAGTCAGGCTGACAGAGAAGATTTCAGAACTAGAGACACGCATCCAAACTTTAATCGAGAATAGTAAGAAGAGTGGTAGAGCTTTAGATACTATTTTGGATGCGCCTAGCCTAGTGAACTCTTTACATGAGTCGGTTCCGGCTGAAGTAGAGCCCGTGCAGCAGGGCAGATGGGTGACAGTGAGAGATTGCTCTAGTCGCGGATCAAAAAAACACTTTTCCGTTCCGATAACAAATCGATTTGCCCCGCTCAGTGAAACACCCACTGAGAATTATTCTGATTGTGCCCTAGTTATTGGCGATTCTATTACACGGAACGTGAAATAGAGACACCAGCCACCATAGTCACATGTT
This sequence comes from Phoxinus dragarum, assembly GCA_033366665.1. Lineage (NCBI taxonomy): Eukaryota > Metazoa > Chordata > Actinopteri > Cypriniformes > Leuciscidae > Phoxinus > Phoxinus dragarum. Next base: position 144,155 of record JARPMJ010001299.1, read on the forward strand.
TGCCGGGAGCCAGAGCGCCTGACATCAAAGCAAATTTGAAAGTGCTGGCTAATGCTAAACGTAAATTCTCTAAGATTATTATTCACGTCGGCACTAATGATGTTCGACTCCGCCAGTCGGAGATCACCAAAATTAATATTAAAGAGGTGTGTGAACTTGCAAGTACGATGTCAAGCACTGTAATTTGCTCTGGCCCCCTTCCTGTTCGCCGGAGTGATGAGATAGTTAGTAGATTGTGTTCACTCAATGGCTGGCTGTCTGGGTGGTGTCCACGAAATAATATAGAATTCATTGACAATTGGAAAAGTTTTTGGGGCAAACCTGACCTGTTGAAAAGAGATGGTATTCATCCCTCCTGGGATGGTGCTGCTCTTCTCTCTAGTAATTTGGCTCATAGTCTTAGAGATAAAACATGACAATCTGGGCCTCAGGTCAGGAAGCAGACAGACTGGCTTAACCGACCGTCTGCTAGCGGCCTCACGTCACCAAGGTCAGATAAATCCCATCACATAGAGCCTCTTTCACCTAGATATCATCATATAGAGACTGTGTCTGTTCCCCGAACTTGGAAATCCAAAATACGTTCAAACCCATCTAAGGTTAAAAATTTAATTGATCTTCAACAAATAAAAAACAGATATAATACAAATGAGCAAATGATAAAGCTTGGGTTGCTGAATATTCGATCTCTTACTTCAAAAGCGCTAATAGTTAATGATATGATTACAGATAATAACCTAGATGTGCTGTGTTTAACAGAAACCTGGCTAAAACCAAACGATTACATTGCTTTAAATGAGTCAACCCCACAAGATTACGGTTATAAACATGAACCTCGTCTGAAACGCAAAGGAGGAGGTGTTGCTGTAATTTATAGTAATATTTTCAAAACCACTAAGAAATCTAGTTGTAAATATAATTCTTTTGAAGTGTTGGTGCTTAATGTAAAAATATATAGTGTAATCGATAAATCACGTTTGAAAATTCTGCTGGCTACTGTATACAGGCCACCAGGGCACCATACAGACTTTATCAAAGAATTTGCGGACTTTCTATCAGAATTAGTATTGGCTGCAGATAAAGTACTAATTGTTGGTGATTTAAATATACACATTGATAATGAAAAAGATGCATTGGGATTGGCATTTAAAGACATTATAAACTCAATTGGAGTTAGACAACACGTGTCAGGACCGACTCATTGTCGTAATCATACTCTAGATCTAATACTATCACATGGAATAGATGTTGATGCCGTTGAAATACTGCAGCAGAGCGATGACATCTCAGATCATTATCTAGTCTCGTGTAAATTACATTTAGCCAAGGCTGCAAAGCCGACTCCGTGTTATAAATATGTTAGACCGATCACTTCTGCCACTAAAGATTGCTTTATCAATAATCTTCCTAATCTGTTTCATCATCTCAGCATCCCGGATAGCTTAGAAGAACTTGATATTGCAACAGAAACTTTTAACTCTCTCTTTTCCAGCACTTTAGACACAGTTGCTCCGCTGCGCTTAAAGAAGATTAAAGAACATAGTCCCAACGCCGTGGCACAACGAGCACACTCAGGCCCTTAAGAGAGCAGCCAGAAAAATGGAGCGCAACTGGAAGAAAACAAAACTAGAGGTGTTTCGGATTTCATGGAAGGAGAGCTCGATTGCTTACAGAGAGGCTTTAAAAGCTGCTAGATCTGCTTATTTTTCAACCCTATTAGAAGAAAATAAACATAATCCTAGGTATTTATTTGAAACAGTGGCTAAACTAACGAAAAAGAAAGCTTCAAGCCCAGAAGCTTCCAAGAAACACAGCAGTAATGACTTTATGAACTTCTTCACTTATAAGATCGATAATATCAGGGACAAAATTATAACTATGCAACCGTCTAATACAGTATCGCATCAGGAAGTGCATCGTAGTCTCCCTGAGGGAAAATTTGATTCATTCATTGCTATAGGAGAGGAAGAATTTTGCAAACTCGTCAAATCATCTAAATCGACAACGTGCATGTTAGACCCTATACCGACTAAGCTGCTGAAAGAGATGCTTCCAGATGTCATAGATCCTCTTCTTAATATCATTAATTCATCTTTGTCTCTAGGATACGTACCAAAAACCTTTAAGCTAGCTATGATTAAACCGCTTGTTAAAAAACCAGCAACTTGATCCAACAAAACTAGTCAATTACCAGGCCGATCTCTAATCTGCCATTTCTGTCAAAGATATTAGAAAAAGCAGTATCCTCACAACTGTGTTCTTTTCTTGAAAGAAATGATATCTGCGAGGATTTTCAGTCCGGATTTAGACCGTACCCATAGTACCGAGACAGCTCTCGTTAGAGTCACAAATGATTTGCTCTTATCATCCGATCGTGGTCTGTATCTCTCTATTAGTATTACTGGATCTTAGTGCTGCATTTGACACCATTGACCACAACATCCTTTTAAATAGACTCGAGACATTATGTTGGCATTAGTGGAATTGCACTAGCATGGTTTAAATCATACTTATCTGACCGTTATCAGTTTGTAGCAGTAAATGAAGAGATGTTTTATCAATCACAAGTTCAAGTATGGCGTACCCACAAGGCTCAGTACTAGGACCGCTGCTGTTCACTCTGTATATGCTACCATTAGGAGATATCATTAGGAAACATGGAATTAGCTTTCACTGTTATGCCGACGATACTCAGCTGTATATTTCTTCAAAACCTAACGAAACCTACCAATTCACAAAATTAACGGAATGCATAGCTGATATAAAAAATTGGATGACTAGTAATTTCCTACTACTAAATTCAGAAAAACAGAGATTCTAATTATTGGACAAAAAACCTCCACACGTAATAACCTAGAGTACTGTCTAACACTTGATGGCTGCTCTGTTAAGTCTTCGTCGTCGGTTAGGAACCCTGGGTGTGCTCTTTGATACCAATCTTTCATTTGAAAGCCATGTGTCTAGTATCTGTAAAACCGCTTTCTTCCATCTTAAAAATATATATAAATTACGTCATATGCTCTCAATGAATAATGCAGAACAATTAGTTCATGCGTTTATGACCTCAAGGCTAGATTATTGTAATGCTCTACTGGGTGGTTGCCCTGCACGCTTAACAAACAAACTACAGCTGGTCCAAAACGCAGCAGCTCGAGTTCTTACTAGAACCAGGAAGTATGACCATATTAGCCCTGTTCTGTCAACACTGCATTGGCTGCCTATTAAACATAGTATAAATTTTAAAATATTGCTGATCACTTACAAAGCACTAAATGGTTTAGCTCCGCAGTACTTGAGCGAGCTCTTAATGCGTTATAGTCCTTCACGTCTACTGCGATCTCAAAATTCCGGCCAGTTAATAATACCTAGAATATCAAAATCGACTGCTGGCGGTAGATCCTTTTCCTACTTAGCACCAAAACTCTGGAACAGTCTTCCTAACAGTGTCCGGGAAGCAGACACACTCTGTCAGTTCAAATCTAGACTAAAAACACATCTCTTCGGCCTAGCATACACATGAACACATTATAGACTTATATAATTAGGCTGCATAGTTTAGAAACAGCCGGGACCGGGAACACTTCCCGTAATCCTGATGTACTTGGTACATCATAAGAAGGATGGCGTCTATGCTAATATTAGTCTCTCTGTCTATCCCGAGGTTTACTGCTGTCCACCGGAACCAGGCCGTATCCAGATCTGATGAAGGGACCAGCGCCAGGACACGACGACGACGCCGCTGACCTGAAGTGTCAACCAGTCTCTCCTCCTCTCCACTCCGACTTCAACCAACCGGAACTGGACAAATACTCTCTGATTCATTCTGAACTTCATACACTGTTCACTCATTGGCCAGAGGAGAACTGGCCCCCGACTGAGCCTGGGTTCTCCCAAGGTTTTTTTCCTCCATTCTGATGGAGTTTTGGTTCCTTGCCGCTGTTGCCTTACCTTCTGGCTTGCTTAGTTGGGGACATTTAATATTCAACCAATATTATAGATCTGCCTTAAAGGTGGACGATGATGAAATTATTTTTTGTATTTTTATGTTATCACTGTGAAGCTGCTTTGATACAATCTGTATTGTAAAAAGCGCTATATAAATAAAGATGACTTGACTTGACTCTGTTTGGTCTCTGTTTGCACTTTGAATACAGAGAGAGTTGGCCTACTTTGATTATGGTTGCACTTGCACTTAATTTATCGTTTGCACTAATAAGAAAAACTGTTGTTTTATACTGTTTTTATTTCTATTTTCAATTTGTGGAAAGTAGTTTCATTTGGAGGTCACACACAGCCTCAGAAGTTCTGGAAGCTCATAATGTACAGTAAGGTCTGAAGAGACCCGTGTGTAATCATACTTGAGAGAAGCCAGTCAGTTGAGTTTGTGGTAAAACCTTTACATTGCTTCTATATTGTTGTATTTCAATGTATTTGATAATTCATACTCATAAAGTAGAACTGAAATGACATTCATTATTTAGTTAAAACATTTCAAAATCCACCTGCAGACTTTTTCCAGTCATGAATTTTGTCATTGAGGATTTCTATCAAATAATGTGCAAAAATCTCATCTCGTCTCGTTCTTGTGAACCCAATCTCGTGTCTCGTCTTGTCTCGCGAGATAAGGGTCTCGTCACACCCCCTACCATTTAGTCCTACTGCTAAATCATGTTTAGCCTCTGTGTGGCTGTCAGACAACCTAGAGTGTAGTTCGGCACTCTCTGGCCATGCGCCCCCTCACGTGCTGGGCGCATGGGGTGCAGTTGTGCCCGCTTCCACCAGAGGGAAGCGAAGACCACCAAATCCATTTAGTATTCCTACTTTTCCTCATTAACCCTTTGTATGCCTGTATATTAGTTGTTTATGACTCTTTTCAGGTTATTTGACCAAATTATTATATTTCACTTTTCTAATTCAATGTTTATTATTGTATTGGATATTACTGTATACCCAGCCTGTTCGTGCATATGATACGCACTTTATTGCGTGATATACACACGCACCCCCACACCACTAATCCTACCCAAGCGTATAATACACACACACCCCACCCCACCCTAAACCTACCCATGTGCTATCCATGCGTATACTATGCACGTAAAAACTCATTTTCGCGTATATATTACACGAAAAACACACCGCGTGCTATATAGATGCATTTGGTGTGATCGGGTTGGTATACCTTTGTACATATTTTTCATACTTTTGTACATTAATATTAATATTATTTTATTCTTTGTTTCTTTTATAGACCACACACACACACACACACACACACACATATACCTGCCTGTACCCAAACTTCAATAATAAAGTTTTCTGGAATAATTTCTCCGTGCCCTTCTCCCTGACCGGAGCCCTGTCAAAGGAAACTGTCGACCAGTATTATCCCCTTCAGAGTGTCCCACAGTTACTATCACAGTAAAGCTATTGAAACAAAACTCATTATGTTAGGAAGTCTATATTAATGAATACTTATGAATCAGGTGGTTTAAACTTCCTTGATTTCAGTACCTTAAATATATTAATTTTTTAATTAATTGGATTAGACATTTCATTCTAAATCAAAATTATCTTTGGAATTTCATACCCAGTTATTCATACCCATTATACAATTTAGAAAATCCCTCTAAACTTGTCTTGCTTTCACAAACAAATGTTGCTTGCTTGGTCCCATAAGCATAATTTTTCACCCCCATATATATTTGATTTGGAACAATTACTATATATTATTTAAAAATAAATCCTTATTTTTTGAAAGATGTTTATTAGCAGGTATAATATGAGTAGATAAATTACAAAATCAAGAAGGTATATTGCTGTTAACTTACTCTGAGTTTCTAGACTTCCATAAAATTCCAGTGCCACGGATGCGATTCCCACAGGGGTCTTGGCGTTATTCATTATTATTACTTGGCATTGAGCTAATCACCAAACCAGTATTGCGCCCCCTTTCTTCCTTAAATTTATTTGATATTGGAAAAATTAGTTTTGCCCCCGGAGTCGTAAATGTTAATAAAACTATTCGTTCATTTTTTCAGATAGACATTGTCACCAGGCCAAACTGTATTGTTTACTGGAAGGTTTTTTATGGATGGCCATCTGGACTTTACCAAACAAATATTTATTGGTAAATAAAATAAAGGAAATAAGTTTCAAAATCTTACACAGGTACAACCCAGTAAATAATTTTCTTAAACTAAATTTAAAAAAGGTTATTGATCGGAACTGTTCTTTTTGCAATACATTGGCTAAAACCTTGTTTCATTTATTTTGGCCACTTTTTCTTTGTGTTTAGAAAACATTATATTTGGTTTTAATAATATTCCCTCAGATAAAAGGAAAGAGTACTCTATTATACATTTTATTTTAATTTTTGCTAAATTCCATATACGTAAATGTAAGTACAATAAAACCCAACCTTTGTTTTTGGTTCTTGAAAAAGAAATGCAATTATTTATCATGACTATCTTTCACTCACACAATAATAAAGCAATTAAAACTATTTATGTTTGTGAACCCTTTAATATTTTTATATAATGTTTAGCCTCCACCCTCTTGCTGTCTGTTTTTTTTTCTTCAGTTTTTTTGCCCATTTTGTATATATTGCAATTCTGACTGTACATTGACTATTGTTAGTTTGAAGTGGGAAAAAAAACAGAGGGCAGGGTTTTACTTTAGCGCTCATCCTCTCCATCTGCTCATAGCAGACTGTAGGCTTGTTCGACTTGAACCGGCGCTGCACAGACCATCGGTTTATGGCATCAAAGTACAGCGAGAGCGATTAGAAAGCAGACGGCTCCTTATGCGTTTGGAGTATGATGTCATAAACCGATCGTCTGTGCAGCGCCGGTTCAAGTCGAACAAGCCTTAACGGTTTGAGGGAGTGGTTAAAGGAACACTTTAAGGTTAAAGAATCATTCTCCAGCTCCCCGAGAGTTAAACAGTTTTACCAGTTTCGAATCCATTCAGCCGATCTCCGGGTCTGGCGGTAGCACTTTTAGCATAGCTTAGCATAGATCATTGAATCTGATTAGACCGTTAGCATCGCTCTCAAAAAAATGACCAAAGAGTTAGTTTCTATATTTTTCCTATTTAAAACTTGACTCTTCTGTAGTTACATCGTGTACTAAGACCGACAGAAAATGAAAAGTTGCGACTTTCTAGGCCAATATGACTAGGAACTATCCTCTCATTCCTGCGTAATAATCCAGGAACTGCTGCCGTACAGCAGCGCAATGATATTACACAGCGTCTGAAAATAGTCCCCAGCTAGGTAACTTCCAACAAGATCTCATAAAAGTGCGTATCTATACCACGAATGTTCTTTCTCGTGCCATTTATACGCTACGCACTGAAAACCCTTGGAATTGGAGATGGGGAGTGCTTGCGTATTACACGTGAAAACTGCGTATTAAATGCATGCAAAAACTATTTTTGGCGTATAAATGGCACGAGAAATAACATTCGTTGTATATATATACGCACTTTCATGAGGCTGTAACTTCCAACGTGACGGGCACTAAGTTTGTAATATCATTGCGCTGCTGTACCGGCAGCAGTTCCCTGATTATTATGCAGGAATGAGAGTTCCATTTTTTTAGAGAGATGCTAACGGTCTAATCAGATTCAATGATCTATGCTAATCTATGCTAAAAGTGCTACCGCCAGACCCGGAGATCGGCTGAATGGATTCGAAAACGGTAAAACTGTTTAACTCTCGGGGAGCTGGAAAATGAGCCTATTTCCAAAAAAAGTTGAGTGTTCCTTTAAGCGTTTTCAACCCAAGCCGTCAAACTGACGTCATCAGAAAAGGAACGCCTTTCCAGACCAGAAGAAACTTTTCAGATTTTGATTAAAGATTACTACAGCAAAAAAAAAAAAGTCTGTATATTAACTTGCACGGAACAATTGTTCACCATAAGACTAGTAATATGCGCTAACAAAGTAAATAGGGTCAATTTTGATTTCATGTCGACTTTAAAAAAAAAGGATTTTTCCTTTTAAAAGTCATTCAGACAGTCAATTAAATCTAACAATTTAAAAAATGTGTCATTTTATTTTACTTCTTGTTTTGAAGGATTTGGGATGAGGATTTTTTTTTTATGTTACTTCAGCATAAAACATTTTTATTTGGTGTTGATCACATCTCCACATGCACACACTGACTCAGGCACTGAGGGTTTGAATATTGATGAAAACGGTTGTCAATAGTTCCTCTACAGTATGGAGGCTCATTGTGTGTGTTATTAGATCTGACAGACTATTTTCTGCATGCGGTCAGAAGTGTTCAGAAGGGGACCAGACGCTCACTGAGGGTTTTAGGGTACTCGACTCCAGTCACAGTCAGTTTCTTTTGAAAATCTTGAAATATCATTGCTTGAACGTACACATCTTCTCCAACATACACCTGAGAGAGAGAGAGAGAGAGAGAGAGAGAGAGAGAGAGAGAGATTTATAATTGATCTCTTCCATGTAACTCTGTTCACATTGATACACTCTAAAAAAATGCTGGGTTGTTTCAACCCAATTTTGGGTCAAATATGGACAAACCCAGCCGTTGGGTTACATTTTTAAATTACATTTTTAACCTAACGTGTCGGTTTGTCCATATTTGACCCAAAATTGGGTTGAAACAACCCAGTATTTTTTAGAGTGTAGCGACCAAGACGCATTATTTTTGAAAACATCAAGATCAAAATCCATGAAAGACAAAACACTCCTTTACCTTGACCAGATAGTTTATTCCTCCCACAACCTGAAGCTTAAAGCTTATTGGAATGTAAACATGAAAATTAGTTTGAACCTCCTTCTCTATGTCTGGTTTCACCTGCATAAACAAACACACATTTTATACATTCATATATTATTATAAAAAATTAAAGTTTATTAGTCCTAATTACGTCTATCATTCAGATATCAGAAAACTTGTGTGAAATGTTTTGTGACTTTGAGTGAAAAGTAAAACAACAAATAATTTCCCCAACACATTTTACAGCATCAAAATAGATGATTTTACAGTGACAAAAACTGCATTTATGAGTGATCTTCTGTCTCCTACCTGAATGCAGATGTCCTTCAGCTCTTCGGTGACGGGCGCCTCTGTTCTCCATCCGCCCAGGGTCTGTCATTCCTGCAGTGTGACTGTGATCAAAGCCTGGATGAAATACACAGTGTTACCTGGCAGTCTCACAGAGATTCTGATCCACTATTTATGCTGCCAAAAGGGACTGAATAGGCGGAGTTTCACTTTGGGGTGTTGTGTAATATTCAGTTCATGTAAGAAGCTGTTACTGAAAATATTAGTGCACGCTCCTCAAATTGCAATTTGTTTAATGGATTATTTAAAGTTGTGTAATATAAAAAATCACCTGAGCTCAGGACTCAACAGAGCAAACAATGAGTTGAATAACCTATGCTAGTTTAGGCTAATACAGTTTTTTACTCTTTAATGTCTTTAGCTTTTTATTTCATTTGTGAGGCTTAAAATCTAATTTGAATAGTTTGATTAGTTGTCATTACAGGTTACTACAGTGTGTCAACTACAACAACAAACGTATCTGTGGCCCTAATCAAATATATATAGTCTGGTGTGAGTATTCCTAATTTCTTGTTATTTTGTATATAGCCGGTGTTCCCCGGTGCCATCAGTAGCTCAAGTTCCCGTTGTCAACACCAAACCTCACGGTTTCATGTTTTCTCATATGGATATCAGGTAGAATTATCATTAAAGTCACACAAGTAAAAGCACATTTACTTGTATCTGTCGCATATGTTGTTGTTTTTTAAGCTTTAATAAACCAACATTAAAACCTTTTCCATATTCCCGTCAATCAATGTAAATCACTCTCCACGTATTAATAGATTAAAGATATTCAGCAAAAATACAAACTCTGTCTTCATTCACTCACCTGTTCATAACCATATGACTTCTTTTCTTCTGGAACAGGGAACCAGTTGAACCGGTATTGGTGCCCCTTGACTTATATTATATATGTGCACATTTTTTTGTACAAAAAACATATTGACACTTTAAAAATATATATGTTCCGCAGAAGAAAGAGTTACACAACTTCAGAATTGTTATTTTGGAATGAACTATCCCTTTAAGACAACCCCCCAAATCATAATGTTTTGCTTTATGTATTTATTTATAAAAATACAGGTAAGATTTTTTTTAAATGTCTTTGAAAGAAGTCTCTGCTCATCAAGGCTGCGTTTATTTGATCCAAAATACAGCAAAAACATTAATATTGTGAAATTTTTTTACAATTTAAAATAACTGTTTTCTATTTGAATATAGGCTATTGTAAAATGTAATTCATTCCTGTGTGATCAAAGCTGAAATTTCACCATGATGCTCAAGTCTTCAAAGAATTGATGATTAAAAAAGTAAAGCAAACTTTAAAAAGATAATCAGTCTTCTGTCATACAGAGCATGAATGTGTGGAGTAAGAAAATAAAAAAATGAAAAATGCTTTTTTTATGTACAGATTCAGTATGTGTGCGGATCATCTGATTATGTATTGTCGCTTAAATGTCATTATCAAATACAAATCTGGTTTGCATGATCTCTGTCAACAGTAGCGCGCGCTATCACTGTTAATAATAAAGTTCTTTATTGACATCTAAGGTTCCACAAAGACCCTTGAACATCATGGAACCTTTCTATTCCAAAACATTATATTAGTGGAAAAATGTTCTTTAGAATTTTAAAATGTTCTTCACTCGAAGAAAAAAAATGTTATTTTAAGAACTGGTTACTGAAAAGTTCTTTTAGGAAGCAAAAATGGTTCTTCTATTCTTTCACTGTAAAAAAAAAAAAAAAAAAAAAAAAAAATTTGGAAGCTTTATGTTTAAGAGTTCCAGATGTTATAAATTGAGAAATGTTTCAGATTTTTCAGAAATCATTGTAATATGCTGAATTGCGGATCAATAAGCATTGATTAGTATTAGCAATGTTGAAAACAGTTGTGTGCAATTTTTTTCTCTGGATTCTTTGATAGAACGTTCAAAAGAACAGCATTTATCTGAAATAGAAGTTGTTGGGGGAAAGTAGTTTTACTGGAAAAGCTTGTTTTGAAAGCAGAGTTCTTCCCAGTAAGTGTTTGGAGTCTGCACCATCATAATGATGCGGGAAAGACACACTGAACCGTACAGCTCAATTTCATTTCATTGTCATCACTTCATTTTGTAGAAATTGTTTAAACACAGATTTCTATAGCTAAGTTTCCATCCACTTGTCAATCAAATGATCTGAAGTTCGGTAATAAAAACTTGTGCGTAATGACGTCACGTGCTGTTTTGCGATCAAATTGGTATATCGAATTGATTTGAGGCATTTTAAGGTGTTTCCATTCATTTTCGCACTGAATCGCACAACATTCAAACCAACATTTACGAACAAAGTTTTGCTAGACAAAATGCAATTCATTATTTATTCGGCAAATAACATTTCCATCAGTGTTTATCGCATAAGCTGAATATCGATCAAGATCAAATCCGATGAGACCGAATGTATTTCATTTGAGTCGATATTCATTAAATTCAATTGAATTTTACTGTTTACTCACACACTGCAGTCCTGTAACCTGCAATGACAACTATGTGTTCTGCAGACATGCGATAGAGCTCTGATGTTCCAGCAAACAGTTGTGACGGTTAAACTTACACTTTAGAGAATATTAGTTTTGAAAAATGTGCCAAAGCAATTGAGAAAACTGTAATAGTTTGGGGGAAAACAGCATTTTTTAGATTTTAGAGACTTTATTTTTTGACAATTTACCCTTTAATGTCAAAGTGAATGAATACATCTTATGTAAATAGGTTTTCTCGTTTTTCCAGAAAAACCAAACAAAAACATTTTGACATATATCTCACAAGCTATGCATTTGTGTGGGCTGCGCATTCAGTGAAGTTTCATAAGATACAGTTATAAATCCATCAGCCGTGACACTGTACAGTAGGTCAACCGGCAAAGAAAAATACCGAAGATGCCGAGATACTGAAACCAGCCGCAGGAACTCTCATAAATCCACATAATCACAGGGCTTTACAGTAAAAAATATTATACAATTTGAGACTTTATGTTTTAGGAACATCTTGTCCCAATCTTCAAGCAGATCCTTAAAAACAAAAAAAAGTATTAATTTACTAACAATATTTAGAGTAAATAACATTGCTCAAAATATTTTCTTTTTCATTTAATAACATTTTTAAGTACAACACAGCAAACACTGCCTGAGACATAGTAAAGGGGGAACAATGAATAATAACAAAATCAAGTATGAGAACACAATATAAATAGATATAAATAAATGAAAAATACAATTGAACTAACAGAAAAATGTACAGAAGAAAACGCATGATTTTATGCCAACCTTTTGAGAGGGGGATTTATCACTAATCCCAAGACATCAAAAAAAAAAAAAAATCCTAATAGTTAACACGTGAAAAATGTGTTGCTTTTGATTCTTAATTTTACAAGGAATATGTGACTCAATTCAATGAAAACTTTGGACCAAGAGGCTTTAATATGTGACAGTCCCATAAACAACAGGCGTAATCTCCAGTATCTTACATTTGAAGAAGTGTGGAGAATGAACTGAATTCTTTAAATTGTGCTGTGCAAGCTGTGCACGATCTTTAGCTGAATCCCTCTTGTCCTCGTGCATTGTTATCATTCATGTGTTCAGCTGTCTTGTGTCTAGACTTTTATGTTATTTTCTGTCTTGCTCCATGTTTTGCAGTTCTTTGTAGGTTTAATGTCACTGATCCGTACCCGAAACACGATCTGTACTGCGCATGTGCGAAAACGCGTCTACTTCTGTCTAAAGTATGTCGGAATAATGTACGGCAGTTGTTGTTCGACACTACCCCGATCCATATTGGAATTGGAAATAGTTATTTACTAGTGATTCTCTTGATATTAACACACATTTTTTGGGGGGTAAAATATATGAAGGTTATTCACGAGTTCACACTTACATATAATTTGAAGTGGTAAAGTTTAATGTGTATTTGGCGTGCTGTCCGGAGGGAGGGCTCCGAGCTCCGAGTTCGGCCCCGAACCCAGAGTACTCCCCCCGTATGTAAGTGTTTAGGACTAGAAGCGTGGAGAAGGGGTGGTGGAGGGATGCTGCAAAAACTGTCAATGGAATGAGGTGAGACTGCTGAGTGTATATATGCCTCTTACCATTGATTGCTGAGTGCTCTCCACTTGTGTTAATTATCTGTGTTAATTATCTGAACGGGCTCCTCCCGAACCTTGTTAATAAAACATCATTTCACGAGTTCACACTTACATATAATTTGAAGGGGTAAAGTTTAATGCGTATTTGGCGTGCTGTCCGGAGGGACGGCTCCGAGCTCCGAGTTCGGCCCGAACCCAGAGTACTCCCCCCAAAGGCTAAAGAGCAGAGGACAGCCGCCGGACTAAAGAACCCCCCAAAATGAGTGCCGAGTTTGGCGGCCTGGATGCTTGACCGGGGAGGCCCGTAATGGTGGCTCACTGCCTGGACTGACGGCCCCTGTTGGTCTGCGAACAGGGAGCGGTTGTAGTTTTTACAATGAACGATCGGGAGAATTTGCGCTTTTCCGCTAAGCCCAAATGCTCGCTGGACAGAGAGAGGAAACAGAAAGGAGGAAAATGAGTGCTTGCCCGGGAGATTTTCTCGCACTGCATCCGCTGTGAGACCAAATGCTCGCTGGAAAGAGAAAACGTAAGTGCTCTACCGGGAAAGTTCTCACTCCGTCCGCTGTGAGACCAATGCTCGCTGGACAGAAGGAGGAAACAGGAAAATGAGTGCTTGCCCAGGAGGTGTTCTCACACTGCATCCGCGGTGAGACCAAATGCTCATTGGATAAAAGAGAAAACTTAAGTGCTCTACTGAGAAAGTTCTCACTCCGTCCGCTGTGAGACCAATGCTCGCTGGACAGAAAGAGGAGACAGGAAAGAGGAGAAAAACAGGGGTTCCAGAGGAGATTTAGCCTGGGAACTTCCTCTCGGGGGAAGGAGCGCCGTACATCAATTTGAAATGAAAGAGGTGATTGAAAGAAGAGAAAAATCAGGAAAAGGCATGTTATAAGAAACATGGAATGTTTTAAAATATCTCCAAGCAGTCACGTAGGATTGGAGGGTCCTGGGAGAAACTGCTTGGAGGATAGTGTTGAGCGATGCGTCAAGCAGGGGTTTTTTATGGGAATATTAGTTCTGAATAGTTAGGTACTGGAGTTGGGAATTGATCCGCCTGGAGCCAGCGTCCTAAATTTCTGAAACAGAAAACGAGACAGGGAGTCAGCGATTTGTTTTTCTGACCCAGGGATATGTTTAGCAATTATGATGAATTGGTCGCAAGCTGAAATCCAGGTGAGACGCATTAAGAGTGGCATCAGAGCAGGTGAATGGGAACGGCCTTTGTTAATGCAATGCATTGTTGCGTTGTTGTCGCAATGCAATAAAATGCTACTAGCGGCCCATTCTTTGCCCCACAGAAAATCTGCTACTACGAGAGGGTAAAGCTCGAATAGAGCGGAGGATTGAGATATGTCCTGGAGCTGCGGTGGCCACGGAGCCGCGAACCAACGACCTTGAAAAAATCCCCCGAAAGCGATTGAGGGGGCGGCGTCTGTGAACAGTTGGATATCGGTCGGGGACGAAACAAGGTTGTTTTAAAAAAAGGATAGGCCGTTCCACTGTTTTAGAAATGTTAACCATAGCCTGAGTGCGTCGCGACATGCTTGGGTTATGGAAATGAGGTCCTCTAGCGAGTGGACTGAGGACGCGAGTGAGAGGAGATGCGATATGAAGGGGCGGCCCTGTGGAATAATGCGCATTGCAAAGTTTAAATGTCCGAGCAGGGATAGGAGTTCGCGATTTGAACAACTAGATTTTTTCAAGGAGAGTAGAAGAGTCGAGAATTATTCGATCAATTTTCTCTTTGGGCAGGGATGCTTGGAATTTGTCTGAATCCAAATTAATTCCTAGGAACTCAATGGATGTTGCAGGGCCCATGGTTTTTTCCTCTGCGATAGGAATTCCTAGCTCAGAGAAAACATTTTGGACTGTGAGGATATGCGCGGCTGGGATGGCATTGGGAGACGAGATTATTAAAAAATCATCTAGCAGGTGAATGAGGTGGGGAATGGCGTAGTTGTTCGACAAAATCCAGCAGACGGCTTCTGATAGCATGTCGAAAATTTTAGAGCTGCTTTTGCATCCGAAGGTTAGACGCACTGCAAAATAGTATTTCCCGAGCCAGCGAACTCCGAATAGGTGCCATGAATCTGGATGGATAGGCATAACTTTGAAAGCAGATGTGATGTCAATTTTTGCAAGCCAAGCACCCCGACCCGCGATTTTGATAATTTCAATGGCCTGATCTATGTCATGGTATTTAAGCGAAAATTCATCGAGAGGGATCAAGCTGTTTATGCTTGGGAACGGGGAATTGTGCGGGGCTGACAGGTCGATTATTAATCGTTTTTTACCCGAGAATTTTCTTGTAGCCACTCCAATGGGGCTAATACGAAACAGATTAAATGGAGGATTGTCAAACGGGCCGATCATGAAGCCTGACTCAACTTCTTTTTTGATCAGTTTGTTTACAACTTCAGGTTCTAAGAGGGCGGATTGAAGGTTATTACATGTGATGTTTTGGGAGGAGCGGGCATTCCAAGCCGGGTTTAAATCCCTTTTTTAGACCTGACACGCATGCATTCGAATTTGCATGCGTGAAATATTTACAGGAGTCGCCAAATAATTTTGGGATTTTTTATTCACAGATTTGAAAACTGGACATACAATGCGGGCATGAGCGCCGCCACAGAAGCTACAGATATGCATAAACCGGCAGCGCGCTCTGTGACATTTACCCGCGTTGAAATTATTACAGGGCTGTCTGCTTTTGTCGAAAGAGGAGTCCTGGATTGCGTTGGTGGTTGCTGCACGGGGCACGTAGCTAGTGGATTTAGCGGTGCTTGTTCCCGTGTAGGGGAGAGAGGAGGGGTTATCCTGCGGGCACGATGCAGTTGAGTGCGCCACTGACCTGCAAACTGCGCAAGAAATATTTTTGCAACCTAAAAACACCCTGCTGTGGAGATCTGAGTCGAGTGCGCCCCAGTATGTGCACTGGTTCCACTTTGCGACTCGCACGGCGCTTTTAGCTGAAAAAAGTTTGTGGTACGTGTAGAAGTGCCCACCCCCATAGGACAGCGCGAGCTTGGCTATGATTGCTTGATAGTCGTTCAGTTCGCGCCGTCTGTGGGGGAAAGCTGAACAGATGATTTCGGTGAAACGGCAAAAAGCAATTGAAAATTCAGAAAATGAAAGAACACGAGATGAGTGAGTGTTTGAGTTTTTTAGGGTAACTGAGAAATCGCCGCAATCTATTTGGCGGGTCTAGTTCAGCTGCGGTGAGTAGAGAGAGAAGAGAGGAAAGGTCTACGTCTGCACCTGAGAGGATCTGAGCGCGGATATTTTGGGGATACTGGTGGTGGTTCCGTGGCGACTGCGTTGGACGGAACAGGCATCGAAATTGCTGTGAAGAGAGATTAAGGTGATTTAGTTTGTAAGAAAGAGCTGGGAAGGGTATAGTCAGGGGCTGCGAATGTCGTCGGCGGCCTCACGCTTGGATGACCCGCTGTGGCTTGAAAAGGAAAGTTAGTAGGAGGATATGAAGGAAAGGAAGGATGATAGGATGGAGTGTGGTGGGCTTAAGCTGCAGGCGGAGACGGACCCGCACTTGTTTGGGCTGCTGGAGCTGCAGGCCACTGGAAGTGGGCGGGGTTGTAACCTGGTGGGTAAAACTGTTGACATGGTTGGGCCTGTGCTGCTAGCGGCAATAGCCTCGAGCTAGTGTCTGCTACGGGAGCTGGAGGCCACTGAAAAGGAAAACGGTTATGAACAGCGGGATTATGAAACTGAGAGGCTGTGGGGAGGCCGCTGGCCCCGGCTGTATGTGGCGCTGCGTCAGCGGAAGCCGTGGTGGAGGGCTGGGCCTCATCGAGAGGTGCGTGTGGACCTGCCATGGCGGAATCTGGGGCGCGGCCCAGGCTCGCTGAAGGTCTGTTGCTGCGGCTCAATGGGCGAAGCGAGCCAGAACATGTGCGGGGAAAACGACGGTGTTGACCGGACAGGCAAATTTTGGGCCCTGCGGGCTTTGCTCTGCCTGTGGGTCGTCTTGGGAGTTGACTGTAAGGAAACGTACAGATCATACAGCTACGCTTTGTTCATTTTTCGCGAAGCCTGTATGTTCTGAGTCGCCCAGCGCTTGCCTCATTCCAGTTACGGTCCATTTCCCGATAGATGGGATCGTTGGGGACGGCCGAGTGGTAGGAGGAGGCCGGGGGAAGAAGATGGAAGTCTTGCCGGGGGCGGCGAAGATTGGCCTCTGCGTCTTGATGAGTGTGGGGCTGATCGGGCCTGTGTGCGGCCGCGTGAAGAAGCCTGGTGCTCAGGTGCGACGTCCGGCGTAGCAGGAATGGTCGTGGGACCGGCAGAATGCGAAGGTGCATCCCTGGCGATGTTTACCTCTTCATCGGATGAAGAGCTTAGTCGTTGAGACATGGTAGCGGAGCTGAGTTAACACGTAAGTGTACTAAGCTGCTGCAAAAACTGTCAATGGAATGAGGTGAGACTGCTGAGTGTATATATGCCTCTTACCATTGATTGCTGAGTGCTCTCCACTTGTGTTAATTATCTGTGTTAATTATCTGAACGTGCTCCTCCCGAACCTTGTTAATAAAACATCATTTATTCGTGTTCTTGATCCTGATGATTAATTGGGGAAATGCGACCATATTGGCGAATGGCGGCGTTTTGGCGGAAAGTGTGCCAGTGATGACCAGAGAGTTCCTGTTGAGTCTGCGTTCCAATGCTGGTCTTGTCGATCCCGGGGAAATTCCTGAAGAATTGAAATTCATGTATCAATGGAAAATTATGACACGCATTTAATTTTAACCAAGGAGTTTAATTATTTTTTTTCTCATTTTGATAAATCCTGTGCATTTAATGAGATACTTTGAGTTATTTTAATAATTAAAAAATTTATCCATTTAACATATTGAGACAGGTGAAGGCCACACCGCTTAATAAGGCTTTTCCACTGCGTGGTGGTCGGCTCGGCTCAGTTCTGCTCGCTTCGCTTTTCCACTGCGTGGTGCTCGGCTCGGCTCGGCACAGTTCGCTTGCTTCACTTTTCCACTGCATGGTGCTCGGCTCGGCTCAGTTCTGCTTGCTTCGCTTTTCCACTGCATGGTGCTCGGCTCGGCTCGGCACAGTTCGGTTCGCTTCGCTTTTCCACTGCGTGGTGCTCGGCTCGGCACAGCTCAGCCCGCATTAGGAAGATACAGATGTGCATAAGTGTGTTTGTTTACATTTAATATTTTATTTTCTAATGATTTTTCAGCATACTTTAACACATGTCTGCACTTAAGAAACACACAGGATTCACTCACTCAATCAAGCACCCACTCAATCACTCACTCACTCACCCACTCACTCAATCACTCACTCACTCACTCAATCACTCACTCACTCACTCACTCAATCACTCACTCACTCACTCACTCAATCACTCAATCACTCACTCACTCACTCACTCACCCACTCACTCAATCACTCACCCAAATCACTCACTCACTCACTCAATCACTCACTCACTCACTCACTCAATCACTCACTCACTCACTCACTCACTCAATCACTCACTCACTCACTCACCCACTCACTCAATCACTCACTCAATCACTCACTCACTCACTCACTCACTCACTCACTCACTCACTCATACTCACTCACCCACCCACCCACTCCCTCACTCACCCACCCACTCCCTCACTCACCCACCCACCCACTCACTCACTCACTCACTCACACACTCACACACTCACTCACTCACCCACCCACCAACTCACCCACTCACCCACCCACCCACTCACTCACTCACCCACCCACTCACTCACTCACCCACCCACCCACTCACTCACCCACCCACCCACTCACTCACTCACCCACCCACCCACTCACTCACTCACTCACCCACCCACCCACTCACACACCCACCCGCTCACTCACTCACTCACACACTCGCTCACTCACTCACTCACTCACTCACTCACTCACTCACTCACTCACTCACTCACTCACACACACACTCACCCACTCACTCACCCACCCACCTACTCACTCACCCACCAACTCACTCACTCACTCACTCACTCACTCACTCACTCACTCACTCACTCACTCTCTCTCTCTCTCTCTCTCTCTCTCTCTCTCACTCTCTCTCACACTCTCTCACAAACGAACATGGCATTGACCTTCAGGCCTTGTTCATCATCAGCACAGAATGACAAAAATGTTTCCATGTCATCTTGACACTGAAATAAAAAGAAAAAGTCATCCTTTGCTTCAGAGAATTCCCCCTCCAGGGCCTTCCCGAGTGCATTATGTTGTTGATCACTGTTCATCTGCAGTAAAGCAGGCTCTGTCACCTCCCCACAGAATAAGTCTCCGTGACCCTGTATCTAGTACCCACGCTGTAAGAAGGTCTCTCGCAATGATTGGCAAAAGTAAATATATATGTAGCCAAGTGGGATAAGCGGTACAAAATGACACAACACAAATTGGGTCGTGGTCCCTTTAAGAGTTGGTGTTGCGACGCTCACTTTACGGCGCTGCCTCGTGTAGTGTGCATGCGCAAGTTTTGAGTGAAGAGAGAGCAGTGATTGCACGCTAGAGCTCCTGGTTTTGGTCAAATACACCTATTTAAGGTTTGGTGAGGTAAATATCCATTCTCAGACGAGTGAACAGAATGTTTGCATGTTATCTTTACATATTACATATGTGTTCAATGAGAAATGTTTTATAGATCGGCTTTTAAGGACGCCTGTGAGTTTGTGTGCGCTGGATCTGGGTTGATCACGCGTGGGACACGTGCAAAGACTGGGTATGTGTTGTAATAAATGTTAATTTATTTGTTCACCTTATTAAAAAGCCCAGTGTTCGTGAATGTTTAAATATAATGTCATGTTAAGAACAGGGGGTTCTCAAAAACATTTCATTTCTGGTTAAGAGCTATTGAGACTTAATGGATGCTGTTTATTCTTTCCTTTATATGTAAATACATGCAGATAATGTCACAGGTCGAGGTGGGCCAAGCCAGACTGCACCCACCCCTGGACCAGGATCACCCTGAGGAGCGCGTCAAAGGAGGAGGCAGGAGACAGGAATAAAAAAAATGACAACTTTATTTAATGTCTAAAAGCAATTTGAAAATCCTATCTAAAATCTTCTTCCTTCCTCTTCCCAGGAATCCGAGGCAACACCGTGGTAAGTTTATGGACAGGTAGGTATCGCAGGTGAGTAGGTAGGACAGGGCTCGCTTCCTTCTGGCGCTGGTGCCAGACTCACAACGGTAAGTGACGAACAGGTGAGTATCCCAGGTGAGTAGACGGTCGGAGCGCACTTCCTTCTGGCGCTAGTGCCAGACTCACAGTGGTAAAGGACGAACGGGTGGGTATCCCAGGTGAGTAGACGGTCGGGGCTCACTTCCTTCTGGCGCTGGTGCCGGACTCACAGTGGTGAGTGACGAACAAGTGGGTTTCAGGGCTACAACAGACTTAAGTCACAAGCTGAGCGGGCCTTCACTGGAACAGCCAGAATCAACACTTCAAATAGAGGTGAACAGCTCTCACATGGGTGGCAGGAGACAGAGTCACAAGCGGAGCAGGGCTTTCACTGGAACAGACGGAATCAACACTTCAAATAGAGGTGAACAGCTCTCACATGGGTGGCAGGAGACAGAGTCACAAGCGGAGCAGGGCTTCCACTGGAACAGACAGCATACAACTTCAAACAGAGGTAAACAGTTCTCACGTGTGCTGCCGGGAACAGGGTCACAAACGGAGCAGGGCTTTCACTGGGACAGACAGCATAAAGCCGAGGTAAACAGTTCTCACGTGTGCTGCCGGGGGCAGAGTCACAAGCTGAGCGGGGCTTTCACTGGAACAGACAGCATAAAACTTCAAGCAGAGATAAACAATTCTTCTGTGTAGTGTGCACACGGGGGTTTTTTTTTTCCTTCTGACATCCAACAGGTGACTACAATCGATCTCACTAGGCTCTTATGATGAACGGTAGACCAGCATGACACATGGGGAGTGCACGGCGATAAAGTATAAATCTTCCACACACACACGACAGTCCAACTCCAAACATGCAACGTGATGGGAAACGTCAATTCCAGCACTACAAATCCACTCTTCAAGTGTAAAATAAGGCCAACACTCACCCAGAGGTCTCGATCTGAAGAGCCGATGATAGTCAGAGTTGGGACAGATGTGGTGAATAATTTCCTCACCACTACAAGCGGCTTCACTTCGCTGTTTTCAATGGTCAAGGGAGAGGCTAGAGATCGACAAGGAATCAGTATATTTCACTCAGTGCGATGTATACAACGTGATCCGAGCACTCCAAATCAGTATCCAATTTAGTGTAGAAAACCATGCGTTTATGAGATTCAATTTGTCAATCACTCATCTCACTCTTTTCCAGTCCAGGCGAACGAATTCCACTCTTCAAAACCGCCCTCGGATCCCACAAGCGACACTCCTCTTCTTTCACGATGATCCTTCAGCTGCAACACTCTACAAACGTTTCCAATGGGAGAGAACCACACCAGATCGACGGGGGAAGACAAAAAAACAACAAGCCCACACGGAGAGAGAACACCCAGCCTTCTCTTCCTCTTGTGTTTTATCCTCTCCAAACACTGGCGCTACCTCAATCAGGCACTCAAAGTGAAGTCCCCGCACCTGTTGCCAATCTGCCGTTTAGTTGTCATGACAACAGACACACACACCGGCCCGGGGACAGTGTTACACTGAAAGTGTCCCGGCGGGAACACTTCTCTTGTGAAATCAGTTCCGGGGATTATTTGTCACCCCGTGACATACCCCCCTGCCAAACCGTTCTAGTCCCGAGAACGGTCTCCAGTCACCCAGTCTCCGTACCTGGCTGGAGGCTGACCCTGATTCTCTCGTTGCGAACGTCGGGGTGGAGAGATGGGTGCTTCAGGTCGTGGTCCTAGGCCCCTCGGGATCACTGCCCATCCGACCAGCGGGGGGCGTCCAAGTCGTCTCGGCCGGTGGGTTCTCTACCACTGGCTTTGGGTAATTCGGGCAAGGGCGGATCAGGTTACGGTGTAACACCCGTTCGGGGCCCGTCTTCCCTTCGGGCCGTAAGGCATATACAGGTTGGTCCGGATGGGGGTTGTCGCTGAACGACATATGGCTGGGCCTCCCATCGGTTGCTCAACTTTCCCTTCCCTTGTCGGCGATTGTCCCGTAGCAGCACCCTCTCCCCGGGCAGTAGCGGGGCTTCTCGGGCCGTCCTATCGTACAGTCTCTTGCTCTTTAACGCCGCCTGATTAATCCGGCCAGCGACTTGTTCGTATGCGGACTGAAGGCGTCGGTGGTGGTTCGCTACCCAGTCGGACAGACTACTTCCCTCTTCTCCCCCAGTGGTTCCCATAAGCATATCCATTGGAAGCCTCACATGTCGGCCGAACATCAGGTAGGTAGGGGCATAACCGGTGGTACTGTGTATGCTGTTGTTGTACGCCTGTATCACTGCTGGGAGCCGATCAGCCCAGTGGCCCTGCTGCTCTTCCTCCAAGGTTCCCAACAAGCCCAGCAAGGTTTGATTGAATCGTTCACACCCCCCGTTCCCTTGAG
The DNA here is from genome assembly GCA_033366665.1 of Phoxinus dragarum. Taxonomy (NCBI): domain Eukaryota; kingdom Metazoa; phylum Chordata; class Actinopteri; order Cypriniformes; family Leuciscidae; genus Phoxinus; species Phoxinus dragarum. The sequence goes on from JARPMJ010001299.1 coordinate 166,892, forward strand.
GATGATAAGGGGTCGTATGGGTCTTCTTACATCCGTACAGTTGGCATAATTCATGAATCACCTTTGACTCGAAGTTGGCCCCTTGGTCTGAATGGAGGATTTCCGGGCATCCGAATGGCTGGATCACGTACTTCCAGAGGGCGTTAGCAGTGGTCAGGGCAGTTTGGTGCACAGTGGGGATGGCCCAAGCATGTTTAGTGAACAGATCGGTGACAACGAGAATATTCTGGATCTGGTCCACCGGCCGTCCCAGGGTGAGGAAGTCCATTGCCACCATGTGCAGAGGTGCCCTGGCCTGAATCGGGACCAGCGGTGCCCGCGCCTCCCTCCTGGACTTGAACAAGGTGCAACGTGGGCATCTCTGAAGGTAAGTCCTGGTGGTACCCCTCCATCCCAGGCCAGTAGAAATGTCGTCTCAACAAAGCCAATGTCCTCTCCTGCCCTTGATGTCCCATCCTAGCATGGTACGCCTCCAGTAAAGCCTGCCAACGACCTGCAGGGACCACGATCTATCCATCCCTCAAATAGAGCCTTTCCCTCTGTCCCAGCAAGCCTCGCACACTCCGGGTCTGAGTTCGACGTTCCGCCCCCTCGGGCCAGATCTTCTGTTCCAACCATGTCCGTACCCGCAGCACATCTCCATCTTCGCCCTGCCACAGTCTCCAGCGTTGTGGGTCCCACCCCCAACACGGAGGGGGGTCCTCGGGTGTCTGCCCTGGTGCCTCTACAACTCCCACCATTAATCCCTCGTCGGACCCCAGTCCTGGGGCCGGTGTATGGCCTGCCGATCCTTCACCTGGTAACCTGGATAACACGTCAGCGTTAGTGTGCTCTCTTCCTGGCCGGTACTGGATCTGGTAATCGAAGTTGGCCAGTTGCGCCACCCAGCGTTGCTCCACTGCCCCTAGTTTGGCCGTTTGTAAATGCACCAGCGGGTTATTGTCTGTGACAACCCGTACCTTGGCTCCCCACAAGTAGTCTTTAAATTTTTCGCCCAGCGCCCACTTCATGGCCAGTAGCTCAAGTTTAAAAGAGCTGTAATTCGAGTCATTCTTCTCTGCGGGGTGTAAGCTTCGGCTTGCATAGGCGATCACTTTCTCCTCTCCCTGTTGTTTCTGCGCCAAGACGGCTCCCAACCCTAGTTGACTTGCATCGGTGTACAGGATGAATGGTTGAGTAAAGTCGGCATAGGCCAATATCGGGGCCTGTAAGAGTTCCTGCTTGAGCTGCTGGAAAGCGGCTTCACAGGCTGGGTCCCATTGGATGGAGGGGGACCCTCGACCCCGTGCTCGACCCGTGCCTCCCAACAGCTGGTTGATGGGTTTGGCGATTCTGGAGAAGTCCTTAATGAAGCGCCTATAGTAGCCCACGAAGCCCAGGAATGACCGAACTTGACGCACCGTCTGGGGAGCGGTCCACTCTTGCACCGCCCTCACTTTTTCTGGGTCAACGGAGATCCCTGCCGCACTGACCACGTGCCCCAGAAACTTGACCTCTTTACGGAAGAGCTGGCACTTGTCGGGCTGTAACTTCAGTCCATAGCGCTCTAGGGAGCGGAAGACTTGCCCAAGATGCTCCAGGTGGGACTTGAAATCGGGGGAGTAAGTGATGATGTCGTCAAGGTAGACGAGGGTGGTTTCCATCACTTGGCTGCCCAAACAACGCTGCATCAGCCGCTGGAACGTGGCTGGAGCGTTGCAGAGGCCGAACGGCATCCGGTCCCACTCATAGAGACCGAAAGGGGTGGTAAATGCCGTCTTCTCCCGGTCACGCTCGTCCATCTGCACCTGCCAATAACCGCTGGCCAAGTCGAGGGTAGAGTACCAGGCAGCTTGAGTGAGGCTCGTAAGAGAATCTTCAACCCGCGGCAACGGGAAAGCATCCTTCTTGGTCACCAGGTTCAACCGGCGGTAATCCACACAAAACCTCTAGGAACCCGTCTTCTTGCGGACCAACACTATCGGTGCGGCCCAAGGGCTTCTGCTCTCACGAATAATCCCTCGGTCAAGCATTCCTCGCAACAGGGTGCGGACCTCGGTGTACAAGGTCGGTGGTACAGGTCGGTAGCGCTCTCGGCTTGGTGCAGCATCCCCAGTTGGAATCTGGTGCTTTACCACGTCAGTGCGGCCATAGTCCTCCTCGTGAGTAGAGAACAGATGTTGCCATCCCCTCAAGAACTCTTGCAGTTGTCCCACTTGTTCTTCCTCCAGTCCGTCACCCCGTAAAGACTCTCCCTTTAAGTGAGCAGGCAATCCTCCTTCTACCTCCTCCACTCCTGGACCGGCCCGCGCTAAAGCCACTTCGACCACTGTAGGACTCACCCGCTTAAAGTTAACTTCGCCCTGCTCACGAACCTGCTGCGGTCTTACTGAGGTCACCCGGGCCAAACATTGGTGATGATACAGGTGGATAAGGAAGGGGTTCGTGTTCCTCACTCTTACTGAGACTCGGCCTCCCCTGAACAGTTGCAAGTCCTCGAGCTATCTCCACCTTGGGACCCTCTTCGTGGGGCTCCACCATCACCCACTCTTGCGGATGGTAACGTCGAGGGGGCAGCCTGGCCCAGACTACAGCCTCACTTCGAGCTGGAATGAACAGGGCGTAGCGACAGGCCACTCTCCCCGTGCTTTCCCGGTCCATGCTGTTGTTCGGCCAGACATAATCCGGCGGCAATCGGCCCTAATACGGTCCCACTCCTGTCCGGCTGGGGTTACAGCTGCTCGTGCCGGTCTACTTCGGAATAGCTCTTCCCAGCAATCCGAGATGACATTCATCCCAATCAGGGCACGATGGGACCCTAGACACGGGTCTCGGACAACTACCACCCCCTTCTGAGGCACTACAACTCCATGGATCTTCAAATCGGTCACAAGGTATCCTACGTACTGTATGTCCAGTCCATTTGCCCCACGCAGCGTCAACCAGGGGGCATCCACAGGCGATCTACCGTTGGTGCCAAACAGCTCATGGGCCAAACTTTTGGTGAATAAGGTCACTTGGGAGCCTGTGTCCAAGAGACAATGTATCTCCTGACCATTAACTTGGGCCACCACCACCGGGCAGCGGCCTATCAGGCGACTCTGGGGGGATGTGGAAGAAGAGGGGTCTAATACGGGGGTCCCGACCACTTGACCCACAGTGGCCGGAGACTCTAAAAACCCCCTTGTGATGGCCCGTCGGGCAGAGCATTGGCGAAAGTAATGCCCCGACTCTCCACAGCCATTACAAATGTGCCGCCCATGTTCGTCCCACTGGAATCGGGAGCCCACTGACCGGGGAGGACGACGTTCAGAAGGGCGATTCCCGTCGGAGTAAGCCCGTTCCCGAGAGTGAAAAGGTGGCTGCAGGCGCTCTCGACGAAGCTCTTCCATGACAGACTTGGACAACTCGGACATTTGTTCCTGAACATCTCGCTTCAGTTCTTCCCGGAGGACCTGCTTCCAATCGGGTGCCGTGATGGCCAAGGGGGATTCAACGACATTGGTAGCCAAACAGCTGGGGGTTTCCACATGCTCCGCCTAGTCGCGCTCAAGAGCCAGGGCTTCTTGCCTCAGCTCTTCGAAAGTCATGTCTGGTCCTCTCCGAAGCTGCACCCGCAGGCTCTGACGTACGGGACCCTCTCGCAGCCCCAACAGGAATTGATCTCGCAGCAACACCTCTCCTTCCCCCAGGCCATGGTCCTGCCTTCCCGTGAGTCTGGAAAACTGCTCCCGCAGTTGCAAGGCGAATGCTCGAACAGATTGCCGGGTACCCTGGCGAGAATTGAAAAACTTCGTCCTCAGAGCGGCTACCGGAGTGGTATCTCCATACTGCCCCGTAAGGAAATCAAAAATAGCCTGGACCGTCACACGGTTGGCTTCTGGTGCTGCCTGAACTTCTCTTCTCGCCTCCCCCTCCAGAGAGTTCAAAACGAACTGGACCTTCTGCAGAGCACTCAGACCCTGAAGCCCCGCCAGGTATTCCACCTGGGTCTTCCACAGGGACAGACTTACTTCGGACCCCGGGCCTCCGTACCTCGAGGCCCATGGGGCACCCATGAAAATCGGCATAACAGGTTGCCGAGCTCCAGGCTCTTCCTCCTCCGCCATCTCAACCTCTGATCGCTCAACTCAAGGTGAACCCTGCCGACTACGCCAAAATCTGTCACAGGTCGAGGTGGGCCAAGCCAGACTGCACCCACCCCTGGACCAGGATCACCCTGAGGAGCGCGTCAAAGGAGGAGGCAGGAGACAGGAATAAAAAAAAATGACAACTTTATTTAATGTCTAAAAGCAATTTGAAAATCCTATCTAAAATCTTCTTCTTCCTCTTCCCAGGAATCCGAGGCAACACCGTGGTAAGTTTATGGACAGGTAGGTATCGCAGGTGAGTAGGTAGGACAGGGCTCGCTTCCTTCTGGCGCTGGTGCCAGACTCACAACGGTAAGTGGCGAACAGGTGAGTATCCCAGGTGAGTAGACGGTCGGAGCGCACTTCCTTCTGGCGCTAGTGCCAGACTCACAGTGGTAAAGGACGAACGGGTGGGTATCCCAGGTGAGTAGACGGTCGGGGCTCACTTCCTTCTGGCGCTGGTGCCGGACTCACAGTGGTGAGTGACGAACAAGTGGGTTTCAGGGCTACAACAGACTTAAAGGGGTCATGACATGAGAAACCAAATTTGCCTGGATCTTTTGGTATATAAGAGGTCTTTGTACCATTAAAACGTCCTGCAAGTTTCATAGCTTAAGACGTCCTCCCCATTATAAACGAATCATTTATTTAATCAAGCTCTAAATACAGCTCGTTCTGGATCCATGGTAAGAAGTGACGTCACGGTACGAAGTGACGTACCAGCGTTTGCATATGACCGCCTCCGGCACAAGACAGCTACGCTTAAAGCGCAAGACAACTACGCTCATTTCGTATCATTGTCGCGCCCCGCGCGCCGCGCGCCTCACAAGTGTTCAGTCGACGGACAGCGAGTGGATCTGTGTACAGGGAAATTACGATGCCGCAGATGTGCTGTTCCTGGCTGTGGACAAACATCTTTGAATACGCTGCGAAAGATCCAGTCGTCAGGGAAAATGGATGCACTTAATTTTTTGCGGACGTCTCAGTCACGGCAGTGTTAGTTTAAGCGTTTGTTCTATACATTTGAAGGATGACTGTTTTGAGCTTTGCCAGAAAACTGTTGCTCAAAGATAAGTCCGTGCCGACTATTCTGGGCTCAGCATCGACGACGCAAACTGTAAGTAATGTATTTAAAACTTTAAACTACTTTTTAAATACGCTGAAAGATCCAGTCGTCAGGGAAAAATGGATGCACTTTATTTTTTGCGGACGTCCCAGTCACGGCAGTGTTCTATACATTTAAGGATGACTGTTTTGAGGAAAAAATCCCAATATGATGCTTGGCTTTGCCAGAAAACGGTTGCTCAAAGATAAGTCCGTGCCGAGTCTGGGCTCAATAACGACGACGCAAACTTACTTTTTACCATGGCTAATATAAACACATTTGTATAAGAGAATCTTGAAAATATGTTGCCTTTCTAGTAGGCCTACATGTGATAGAAAATTAAAAATGTTGCCTTTATCAATGCTGCATCTTCTAAGATGGCCTGTCTGTGCATGCATTTTTGTCCGTGGTACACCCTATCATTTCATTGGAATTAGTTAAATAATGTTAAACTGTTAGCAAATTAAGCTATAGGATAATTATGCAACAATAATCCGTTTTCAAGTGTCTCGGGTTAATTTTTTTTTATTAATTCAAAATAGTTTCACTTTCCATGTGGACATGGGCTGATCCAGTCTTCGTTGTTGTGGTGATGGTTCATTTTCCTCTGATTCCGGCTCAAACAAATAAGGTTTTATCATTGCAAGAGCCATCGCTTCGCATGCATCACCCGCTATTAAACAGTTGCGCCGAATCCGCACAGGTTCTGGCTGGGGGCGTTAATAATTGATGCATAGTCACTGACGTTAGCCAATCATAACAGTGGGCGTTAACACTGAACTCTTAAAGGGGAAACACCCCCAAAACAGACTGTTTGAATCAGAGGATGAGAAACGGGGTGGGAAAAGGTCATAAATCACTATATTTTAAAAGTTTTTTGTAAAAAAAACTATAGTAATACTATAATTGCACCTAAGGGAACATAATAATAAAATAAAAAAAACCATGTCATGACCCCTTTAAAGGTAGGGTTGGTAATCCTGTTCAGAAACATTTTTTTTTATTCTGGGTGAAATGGTCCTTCCATTCTGATAGTAGTCAATACATTATGTGTTCAGAAAAAGGAATGAAACAAATCTGACCTCTGTAGCAGCTGTAGGACAGTAAAAACTCTGACCAATCACTGCCATTCGGTGCGAATGTAAAGAACCAATCAGATGCCTTCATGTCTCGTGCCCGAGCACCACTGCGTGCACAGCAGTGATGCGCGGGTCAATGTATAAACAACCCGCACCCGACAGACGTTTTCAACTAACCCGCCCGCAACTCGGACCGCAAAGGCTTGATTTATTCATTTATTTCGTTTCATTTTCAAGATGCTGCATGTGTTTATCCAGTCT